>CAEGAD010000605.1:0-20314 GCA_903067055.1 Poeciliopsis paucimaculata
ATATTTTGGTATTTTTTACATTGACTTCACTTTTTTTTGTTTTTTTATAAGTTTTCTTTTCCTTTTATTTTTGTTTTTGTTTTGTTAGGTGTTTTTTTTTTTTTTTTTTTTTTTTTTTTTTTTTTTTTAGTTTAAGTTGGACTCGCTTTAGCTCTGTGGAGAATATCTTTCCTCACTGAAGGTAATGTTTGGGAGTGCAATCAGCAAACTCAACCTAATCCAGAGTTTACGCTGAAAGAGTTTAAGATAAGAAGGTCTATATGGTTAAGAAAGTGAGCTCACAGGTGATTAGTGGCGGCACATTTAAGCACATGTAGTTAGGGGTCGACACGTAGATTAAGAGTGTGAGATTACAGAAAACATGATACATTAAATTTACTTTTGGGTCTTACTGATGAAAGTGTCCTGAAAAGATCTATTATTGTAGATCATATTCTGTTCACCCTATGCTGTATCTGTCTAATACAGACGAGTGACTTTGAACAAGGAACACTTTAGTATTAGCTTTCTCTATACAGAACTTCATACATTACTTGGTCTCCAGCTAAAATAGGATACCACAGAGTTTGTTTTTTGAAAAATTCAGTGGAATGAGAATCACAAGTCAGAAATGCCATTTCACCTTTTCCACTGCCAAAAGAAATTACACATGTGCTCCTCAAATTTTGTAGCAACAATCTAGCAATTCTCTCCTTGATCTCATGCTGTGCTATGCGAACTCTCTGTCTGCAGTGATGAAGAGTCACTCACCTCAGCTTGCTAACGCTTGGAGTGCCAATTATTTACGGAGTAATTTCGCGAAAAATTATGTGATCCCTTGGAAGCACAGATGGACTTTTTATAAAGCATCAAACTTTCATCCCCTGATGCTGTAATGTTTGTAGAAAAAGATAAACATTAAGGCTAAACGCAACCTAACCCTAACCCTATGCATATCGTGGCATATTGTAAATTTCTCTTAGTCTATTTAGAATATAAATGGATTAACACAACATCTCTCTAGTTTTCTCTGGTCTGTAATGGAGACTTGAATTAAACGTGGCATTTCTACCAAAGTTTTGGTCTTCTGAACCAGCGTCCGGTCCATAACTCTTCAACACACTGACTGCATTTGGCTCAGTGTCCATGAAATGATATTGAGAAAGGATTTTTAAAATTAATTGATTTTAGTTGCCTCTGTGATGAACTCTTTGTGTAAAATTTGTAATTCCCACCAGTCAAGAGTGTCAAATGACTGACGGGCTTCACAATTTCCAGTCGTTTAAAAAAATAACCGGTCCAATACGGGACCTCTGCATTGACCCCACATGTCAAAGCATTTTTAGATAAGCCAACATACATGTCTAAGGATAAAGAGTGTGACAATAGCTTTAGCGTCAGTCATTTCTTATACCTGTTGTCGCCATAATACTTTCAACAAGAACTGCTTGAGCCACAGTCAGGACTCACTGTGGCGGTTCTGTATCAGGGACACGAGCTACATCAGTGTGTAACACTCTCTCTTATGCTACTATTTCTAAAATTTCCCTTGCAACAAAGACACATTCTTGAATAAAGATAAATTCATGAAAGCTAAGTTTTCTTAGGAGGACTCGGCGACTGTTGGCAAAAATCCTGCACTTGTTCTGCACCTCTAATCAGTAACGTAGAACTGCTGACCGTATGCCTGCATACACACGTATACACACATGTTGCGACATGTTTGGAGGAGGTTAAGGTAGTCAACTGGATAACTCAAGCCAAAACCTCAGCAGGTTGTCTCAAGGAGATTTACTCTCTATTCCAGCTTGATGAACCTTCACTGTTTTCCACTTTTACTGCCCTGACATAGTGCATAAGAATATTAGTGTCTTAAATTGATGCATTGTAAATGCTTTAAGCCAGATATTTACACATTGCGTACAAAGACGCAGATTTAATATTGTTGCCAATGTTAAACCAGGCTAAACCTTTTTTGTGCTACATCAGGTAGGATTGCCATAACCACTCCTCAGAGAAGGAGAAAGAGATTTTTTATTTATTCAAGTTCGTAACTGTACATGTCAATTCTCTAAATTGCAATAGGTCTCTTTCCACAATCTTCTTACAATAGCTTGCTGCAAATCTGGCCCATTCCTTCTGATACAACCAGTCAGACACACCCCCAGAAAAGTGAACTGACTGTCAGTCCCATGGTGTTTGTATTCTAAATATATTTGATTAAAGACATAGTGATATCTGTATCTGTACATTTCTGAATTTAAAGAAAGAAATAACACCTTATCTCCTATTATCTTGGAATAACAATAAATAATCCCAACTGACCTAAAACAGAAAAGGCTTTGTTCAAATTTTATCATGGGACAGTGAGGAAAATCAAGGGCCACACGTCTTTTCAACACAGTGTACGTAAATGTCTGTTTTCAGTCAGGAGTATTGGTTCTAACCCAGCCATGTGTGCTGGTAAAACCGGAGGCTTTTACGAGAGGATGCCATCGACCGCTTGAGAGCAGCCGGGCCTTCGAGGAAAACCAACAAACTTTGAAGGTGGAGGCCAGACTCCGACCAATGATTGGCCACGGCGCTGTCTGTTTACACTCGAAGGTAACGTGGCGCGGCGTTACACAATCATCAGGGGGGCCCCAACAGAAGCAGCTCGACGCTTCCCGCCGAAATGGGTCAGCCGAGCGAGTACATGAGCGAGCAGACTGTTTTGAAAACACTGAAAAGGAGCATGGTGGTTACATAAAACAAAAATGAAAAGAAAAAAAAAAAAAAAAAAAAATTGAAATCCACAGGCTGTTGTCGGGAAATAGTTCAACCGTCCCTGACGTAGCACAGAATGGGCGTCTCACGGGAGGTCATCATATGCACAACACTGCTCACGCTTACCAGCATGGGCTAAGGCATCCCACTTGCAAGCAGCTTGTATATGCGAAAAAATTTGATCAAAGCTGTCCTCTGTCAGAGGCGGCGCGTTTCATCTGCGAGACAATTAAAATTCCACGGATGGTTGGTTCACAAACACAAGTAAACAGAAGTGAGTGTGGGGCTCGTAGAATAGGAATAGGGTCATTATGACACAGTGAGCCTCTGTGTGTGTGTGTTTGTTTGTCCCAGGACACAAAGTGTGTACTTGTGTCTGTTTTGAAGCCGGTCTCACTGTGTGTGTTGGTGGGTGTGTCTGTGCGCACAACGTGTCTGTGGCTGGGTGGTCTGAGAGTTGTTGTTGACAACTTACAAGATTTTAAAATATATGTATACCGTATGGATGATCACCTCCAAGCTGGAAGGTTGCTGTTCCTCCACAGACAAGAAGTGGATTTTGGCTCTTTGAGATGGAAAACGTGGCTCATAAAGACCTGGATGAAAAAGTTTAGGAGAGATGATTTGTTGTATCTAACACTTTTGACGTAATCCTGGCGACGACTGGGTGGGTTGATGTTTTATCGCCATTCATGTCTTCTGTGAAAATAAGTTTACGTAAAAGTCTTCCATTGCACAATTTTTTTTACACCAAAGTTAAGATATTAACCCAGGACTGTTTTCACTTTCACGTCTCTGTGTAGGTAAGAACACAGGAGACGTTAGACGCCTGGAAGAATTAAATGATCAGTACAGTTGAAATCCAAACAAGCTTGTTTTATTTAGATTCAAAGAAATTACCGTGACAAATGTCTAAAAAAAAAAGTCGTAAAAATATAATAAATGCTATTTATTTTCCTTCGGAGCCTTGAAAAAGTTCTCATACCCCTTTATTTTTTCACATTTTGTCATGTTAGAACCATAACCTTAAATTAAACTTTACATGACACTACTACATAAAGAAGTGGGGAAGTGTGTGGGTGGGAGGGTGATGTTAGGAGTTTGCCACAAGCCACATGGAGGATGCTGCTAATGAGGAAGAAGTTGCTCTGGTGAGATGAGACCAAAATGGAACAGTTTGGCCTGCGTGTGGATGACCACTGCCACTAAAGGTTGAATGGGTTGAATTCTTGTCAGCGTCAATAAAATGTTAATAGACTTTTCAGTGTTTTGAAGGGAAGATTTTTAGAGAGGTTGTGTGAAGGTTTTATTTTTTTCCTGCAAAATAAAGTCCCTGAAGGCCTCAAACTGGAAGACGTTTTGGACTAAACAACTAATTGGGGCCTGTCCATAGCAATGTGTAAGGAGAGCATTGCATGGCAGGCACATATTGTTCTTCACATAATAGAATGTCTCTTTATTATTATTCTTAATTTCTTCTTCCGTAGACGTTAATGCGGCTCGTACTGCTGCGTGCCCACCCACAAAAGTGGCATCAAAATGTGCGGCTTGATCCTGGCATTGGAGCTATCAGAGCGACTGTGGCTGTATGACAAGAGTAATTCTTCCGTCTTGCGGTCGGAAGGTTGTAGGTTTGATTCCAGCGTCCTCCTGCCATATGTCGATGTGCCTCTGGGCAAGGCACTTAACCCCAAATTGCCTATCGGTCTGCGTATCGGTGTATAAATGTGTGTGCGTTTGTGAGTGCGAATGGGTGAATGTGACTCCAGTGTAAAGCGCTCTGAGTGGTCAAAATGACTGGAAAAGTGCTATATAAGTTTAGTCCATTTACCATTTATCATCGCTTTTAGTGGGATTCAGAGTTATGATGGCAACGTAAACAGCAAAAAACGAGCAAAATTTCCAACTGCCGAAACGCAGAGTATAACTGACGCCCAACTGCCAGTCCATTCGAGTGACGAATGAAGTGGATTTTTGACCCCAAAACAATTTTGAAATCGCCATTATGCACACAAATATCACCCTATCGGTTTCAAACGGTAAAATGTTTTCGAAATTTTGCTAGGGCTTCCAGTTTTCTGTCAAGGTGCTTCAGAGTAAAATCATGCACCAGGGTAACTGACACTCTGAGGTATTCATTTTTATACTTTTCTGAAAAATTTGAGAGCTCAGCACAGACCATTTTTCTCTCATTGCTGCTATTACTATGAGCGACCTACAGATATGAATCGAGGTACTATCGGAGAAGACAAATAGCCCTCTCATACGCTTCAAACGGTTTTCGAATGCATATCACGGTTCCCGAATGGGAAGGAGTTGTTCGGACTGCTTTTTTCATTAAAACTGTCTCACAAAGGTAAAATTCTTTCTCCACCTCTGTCTCACACACACAGGACAGTTAGCAGAGGATCCATTACCATAGCAACAGAACACAGCAGGGCCGAGCACCTGATTAAGACTACAAAAACGCATCACTGTAGTTCTAACTATGGCAGGACTCTCAGGTCTCATGAGCTGGCCATAGGTGCTGCAATAATATTAGCTTGCATTATCTTTTTCTCTCAGTTTAGGGCTCTGCCTTGCGCAGCATTAGCTTTAGCCTTTTACATTAAACAAGGTATTAGCTATTTCTCTTACTTATTACTCATGTTTAATATACTGAATGGAGTAGGTCAATTACAGACAGCATGCGAGTGATGCCCACATGCTACTCAGAGTATTCACGCTAACATTAGCATTTTGGCTAATTTTAGCCTATACAATAAATTTGGCATTCTGAATGGTTCAACTAACATGGACTCTCCATGGGCTACTTTGTAATTTTTTGGCTAAGTTTAGCATTGATGCTAATTTTCAGCATCAGAACACTGGGTTCAAACTGACGGGCATACTGGCTGGCCCCGGTTAAATTTCTTCAGGAATTTTCTAGTGTTAGTTTATGTTCATCGTGATGGCACTCAGATATCTGTGAAATAATTCTGCTGTGAAAAAAAATACTTCTTCAGTTCTTAGCAATCAATTTATACTTAGGAAAATTGATTGCTAAAATTAGATCAGCCCACAATTTTGCTGAATTCCTCTTCAAGGAAATGTGTCATCATGAGAGTCTGCGAGAAGGTTTGTTATCTTTTTCCCTGCAATAAAGACAGAGATTCAATAAATTTTGCGAGACTAAAAACATGTCTTTTGGCATTTTCATGGTAGAGAATGGTTTCAAATGACAGAGTAGCGCTGAAGTTTGATGAAGCCGGGCCTTAAAAGTGAAGGAAAATTGGAGAGTTGCTATGGGCTTGGACAAGAAAAAGCAGAAACTCACATTTGCACCAGGACCCAAAGGTAGAGCTGGAAAGACTGCTTTGGAAAAATCCATGATCTGCGTAAAGTTAAAAATGGTACATGGCTAGTACTTGCTTTATCCAGTCTCTGTCCAAAAGTGCTTAACACTACATTCAGTCATTCACCTAAACACGCATGCATTCACATGCTGATAGTGGTAGGGTACTGGATTGTAGCAGGCAACAAGACAGTTTAATGTCCATGGGGTTCTACATAACAGACTTTGAGCAACGACACAACCGCATGAAGAAGTACAACTACCCTGCTTGATGCTACTCTGGCATGTAAACTCCTGGTCATGGCAGCTTGCTCTGTCAAATCCTTGAACACAGTTCAAGTTCAGATTGAAGCAGATTTTCAGGGGCGCTTATGATCCCAGACATTGTGACTCCGCATCTGCAGAGTAAGAGACAGCGCTAGTGATACAGTAAATAAGGGAAGCAACACGCAACGAGTCTACGTGTAGCTTGGCCGATGAGAAAAGAGAAAAAAAGGTGCTTTGAGTTGAACTTAAATGGGTTTCCTTTTGCTGTGCAGCATAGCACTAAATTAATAATATCTATATTTCCCAGTTAATGACCTCCAAAGAGTTCAAGTTTGGCCTCACCAAATCTGAACTATAAGTTTTCCACATGATTTGCAACTTTAACCCTTTGGGGTCGAGTTTTTTTAATTTTATCTTTATATTTCCCAATAGACATGGTCAATATTGCTTTCGTGGTATAATTTATGCAGCACAACCTGAACTGTGTGAATCTACACTTATTGTCTTTCTTTTACATAAACCTTTATTGCATATTAGACATTACGTTACATTAAAATATAAAATCTGAGTTGGAAAAAGGTTTATTTTTCCACTATGAATAACAACTGGGTTTTTTTTTATCATTTAGGATGCCGGTGTATTCTGCACAATTTTAAAATTGATGTAGAAATATTGCAAGCAACACAGTTTTATAAAATTACTAGCAAGAAAATGAAGCCAATCCCTCATGCGATGCATACAACTATGTACAAAACATCACAGATGAAAGCAAGAAGCCAAAGAATGTGTAACTGTGCCAAATAAACTATAATGCTGGCAATTCCTTATCAATATCTCTACAGTTATTCGCATTTGCTTTTACAAAACTAAACAAATTTGATGTCAATGACGAACAAATCTACAGCAACGTTTTTCTGCTATTGGAGACTTTGGTGACGATACGTGAGTTAACTGTATTGAAGTAGGAGATTGGAGGCAGCTTGTCTGACATATTCTTCTTCTCGGTCTCCTCATGCGGGTCGATTCCGACAGCAGCCATTTTGTTCTTGTATCTTTTTCTAAGAGTGTCCACATATTTTCTTTTTATTGGTCTCGGAGCCATGGGCCCACTATTCTTTGCACTTGCCTGCAAAGATGGTGCCGGTCATTTCCTGTTCAGACTGTGGGAACTATGTATTGATCCTTGGCACGTGACATCTGGCTCTTCAGAAATCTGCCCGCTCCGCCATGACGGACATCAAAACAACCACTGCGCTCCTTTAAAACCTGTCAAAAAACAGCCTGTCTAAAATCGCTTTGATTTAGTTGATTTCAATTTAAAGATGGTCATGGGATGCTGCGTGGTTGGCTGCATAAACAAACAAGGATAGGAACCAAACCTGTCAAATTTTTACTGAGGAAAGAAACAGGTGATGGATATCAACCGTCGGTCATAATGACTGTCAGACCTCTGAGTCATTGTGGATTTTCAGCAAACGCTTTTAAAAGGCAAGAAGATTAAAGTTAATATATTTTATAAGAGATCAAATATTAAAAGAAATCACATATTGCTTCATGGAGAAGGCAAGCATGTAACCACTAGTAACCATGGAGACAATGCCCCACCATCATGTAGCCTAGCATGTATGGAAAAAAACTGATTAGCATAAAATTTTTTGTACGTTTTTAATGTTTTTAAACAATATTTATGACATACAGATAAAAATAATTTGGTGTGAATTCAGGCCAAATCAATAATTTGATGAACACATCAGGAGGGAGGAAGTATGGCTCGGTTTGGAAGCTAGCAATTTCCAACTTTTGTAAATAGCACCGTCTATGAGCCCCAAACAGGTTTGTTACGTTCACAGACAAGTTCTCTCCACTCCAACAAGAAGAAGCCACAAATAAACTGGTAAAAACAACTTGGGAAAATGACTTAAGTCTCTGTTCGATTCTCTCATCTTTCACTTACGACGTCCCTCATGGCGCCTCGGATGATTCAGTGACGCAGCTGCAAAGGGTTAATAGTTTGAATCATGCAGAACTGATCTGACTGTTTCCATAGCAACGATCAGAAGCAAGACATTGCCCAGAACTACAGTGAGGTCATCGTAGCTACGACCTCATCTATGTCATAGATCTATGGTATAGACCTATACCATAGATAGATGTCATAGATCTATATCATGGTATAGATCTATGACATAGATTTATAATATAGAGCTATGTCATAGATCTAAGAACATCTGAGGCTATAAAGGCTTTCATCTCAAACATCAGGTTTCAGTTGCAAGTGAGTCTTGGATTATTAGCATTCTGTTTCATTGACTTTCAATATGGATGAAATTTTAACCACAATGTTTTTCCCCCTGTCTTTTGGTGCAGGCTACTTAATCACCACAGGAGTGAGAAAAGTATTTAACAAACTGCTGCCTGACATCAAATTTGAGACAAGTACTTCTCAGGACGAGTGCATCGAAGATTACGATGTTTTTCTTTTCAAATCTTCTCCGACTGGAGAAGATTGCTCTCAGGACATATGCATTGACGAATTCAATGCATTTCTTTACAATTCTTCCCCGGTTGGGGAAGATAGCGCAGAGGAGAACAGTAGATCTCAGGGCGAGTCCATCGATGACTACGACGTGATTGACGCGTATCTTTTCAGGCCTTTCCCATGAGGGGAGCAAAGTTGTGCTTTCACGAATTGCCGTAGAAGAGAAGGATTCCACCAGACTTGCTCCAGAACAAGCTTCCTCATCTTATAGTGGCATTTCAGGCACTAGTTCTAGTATGGAGATACTAATATTTGACACTTCAAATTATTCTTCTAGTTCTACGGAAGAGACTACCTCCTCTTATCTTCGCAAAGAACCAAGTTCCCCAGCAGGGCAAATTTCCCCAGCCGGGGAAGTTTGAAAAGAAGAAAGTGAAGTTCAAAACTGATGCTGAAAAGTCTTGTTGTCGGTTGTCTTGACAAGACAACCGACAACAAGTTACATCTGCCCAGAGATCTTAGTCGCCATATGTTAATGGACAGTGAAAAAACTTGCAAAAAGTGTAAGAGAGAGTAATTACAATTGTCCATCCATTTTCTTCAGGTTATCCATGGTCGGGTCACGGCTTGTTGCAAAGCTTGAGGGATCTTAGCTTCCTCCAGTCTGGTTGATCCCTTCTTATAGACGCTTCACTATTTAGTCTGTTGTCCAGATGGACACCAAGGGGTTTAAATTTAGAAATAGTTCCTAAATTAGTTAAATTGATTTGTTATGACAGCAGACAGATGTCTTGGGTTTGAATCCTGGCCTGGGTTCTTTATGCATGGTGTTTGCATGTTCTCCATGAACATGAGTGGGTTCTCTCCGGGTGCTCCGACTTCGTGCCGCAGAACAAATAGATTTTGTGCACGTTAGATAAAATTGCGTCCGTTGGATTGTTCCTTTGTGATTTCTGGGCTGTTCCCGTTCTGTCTAGTTTCTGCCTGAAGTGTCCCTTTGTGTCTGATGAGTAAAACTTCAATCCAGCTCAGTGTACCAGTTAGTAAGTGATCGTAAACACACATCAAATTTGCAATTTCCTGAAAGATGAACGTTTCAGACAAATTGTTTAATCCACCAACATTTACATTACTTTGAGTTTGGTGATGAGGGGATGCAAACTGAGGGGATAAAATCCCAATCATAAATTCATTTTTAAAAAGCAAACCTTCGATCTTCCTTGAGCATTACTGCAGACTGTAAGTAAAGCATAGACTAATAGCCACTGGCTTTTCACAATCCACCAAATCGTTCCTAAATTAGTTAAATTGTTTTGCTCTGACAGCAGACAGTTGTCTTGGGTTTGAATCCTGGCCTGGGTTCTTTATGCATAGTGTTTGCTTGTTCTCCATGAACATGAGTGGGTTCTCTCCGGGTGCTCCGGCTTCCTTCCACAGTACAAAAAGATTTTGCGCACATTAGATAATAAGTGCGTAGTTCTCATGTTACGTCCATGAGAACGTTACATGGCAAACCAACAGGCAAAAATTAGCCTGTCGGTTAATTTTTTGTAACCGACAGCCAGCTTGGAAAGCAGTTGCCATGACAACAATAAACAAGCCACAAACATAGAACTAGCTCTCCCGTCCTCCTAACGTATAAACAATATAAGCACACTCCAACTATCACTCAATAACAATTTTTGAGTACTCTTCCCACCTCTGTGTAATATTATAATAAATGTCAGTGATATTTATTGTAGTACTTATTGGCGAACGAGCAAAATGATCGAATCCAGTTTTTATCTGCTAACTAAGATAGTCATGTAGCCTATGTGAATGTATGGAGAAGGGTTCTGAACTGGGGTCTTATGGGCAAAATGAGTGCTTACTGGTAGTTAGAATCAACTAACATGTAAAGGTAATTGGGGCCTGCCCATAGCAATGCATAGGCAGAGCATTTACCTTAATAAGCGTTTAGCTATTTTTCCTACTTGTTAGCAATGTTTAGGACACTGAATGTAGCAAATCAATGTAAGACAACATTCTAATGATACACCACATGCTACTGACAGCATGTAGGCTTACAGTAGCATTTTGACTGATTTTAGCTCACACACTCATTTTAACACACTGAATGGTGCAAGTCCACCATTTAGCTAAGCGCAGCATTGATGCTAATTTTAGCATCATAACGCTGGGTCCAAACCGACTGCACACTTTGGCAGGCCCCGGTTAAATTTCTTCAGGAATTTTCTAGTTCACAACTATAATCTGAAAGGTGAAATCAAAGTTGTTTTATTGATGTTAACATTTGATTTTCTTGATTTCCAGTTGAGGGTCTATCTTTCACAAGAGAAAGTCGTTGGGCCATGGATCACCACGGTCTTCTCAGTCAAAAGAAACATCAAATCAAATGTGGGAAAACATTGAAGCATCTCTAGGATATGGAAAATATAAAACACTGCAATGTTTGAGATATTAGGATTTTTTTTTTTTAGCCCAAAAAAAAATATAGGCTAATATCCAAGACCCAATCATCATTGCAATCCAAACGTAGGTCTTTAACATTTAAATATCCTGATGTGATTTAAACATTTGCTAAATATCATTGGAATAGGTCATCAAGAATTTTATTTACACTGACGTTATGTCATTAGCTTTATAATGTGCTAATTCAGACCTGCTATTAGCTCAACGGCAGATGTTCTCGTGTTTTGACACTCTTTGCCATCTACTAATAAATAAGATACTAACAGCTCTGATTCTCTCCACAAAACCCCACTTCTTAACTCCTGAACTGCTGCTTTGAGAGCAACATATTCTTCAGCTTTAACAATATCTGCTCTCTCAGTTCGTTTTTACAAAGTTTCAGCAGACAATTAGTTCACTCACTTGGATTTGCTCGGTTTCTCCAAAGGATTGCGAGCACAGCTATTGCTTTTAAACTCAGCCAAATATTGCTATTTTACTTTTTTTTTTTTCAATTTTTGGACATGAACTCTCCAGATGTTCAGAGGACACCGTGAACACTTTGGTCCAAGAGAAACCAGTTCCCAACAGAGAGACAAACAGTGCGTTCGAATGAGACGGCGTGGAACATGTTTTTATTGTCGAAACGGAAAGTCTGAAATGCGTTTCACTAGACTTGCAGATCGGCCTTTTGATATTGCCACAGATGAAAATATTTCATCGTAACGTTTGTAATTTGCGCCAGTTGTCTGATTGCACTCGTTTATTTCTACTTTTGTTCTAATGTGTGGCGCGTTTTTTTTCTCCCCTATTGTCTACCGTGTGCCCAAAGGCACTGGGCAGCGTGGTAAGTGCAGGTTATTTCAGCTGCTGCTACCTTATCTGTCTGGGATCATTTTACAGTCTCGACAGGAATGCATTACTTGGAGCTGTGTTTCATTTTTGTTTTGGTTTCTGTGGTATCCTGAAATCTACACGGCTGACGTTGTGATTTTGTGGCTTTTCTCTTTTATACTTGGAAAGACAGCAACGACACAGGTTGACCTTTTTTTTTTTAATGACCTAGATCTGAACTATTTGGTTGATGATAAAGCACAGTCTCTATTTCTTGCCGTCCTCACAGCATTGAACTCTCAGCTTTGTAGGGAAAATCCTACATTTCAGCTTCTGAGGCAGGAAGAAAGACGGACTTCTCTCCTGTGAAGCAATTTGTTGAACACTTCCCACTTTCAATTATATATTAAAATGACTTCAAATTTAAGCATGCTGAATATTTAGAAAGGTCCTTCACGGTGCAGTATAGTTTACTTCTTTGGTCAAATTATACATTCGTTGCCATGGCGGCCATTTCTGTAGAATCTTTTTTCTTCTAGCAGGACTCTGAACACAGACCCCGACAGAGGCAGAACTAGCAGAGCTTCAGATGTTGCGTCAGACTTTCACTGGTCTACAAAAAGACCAGCGACTCCTGGGAACTTTCCCCTCCGTAGGTTCTGTCCTTTTGTGGATAATGGCTTTCAGTAGTTGCGTTTCCATGACAAAATGCACACAAAACTTTTTCGATGTTCCACTAACGTCGAAAACACACAATTTCCACAATTGCACTATTTCAGGTAAATAAGAAACGCGGATTAAAGTCACATGTGGATAGATAGATATGTTTAAAAGCAAGCCACAACATCATCATCCTCCAACTACTTCCTGTTGTCTTCTTCTTCGTGGTTGCGCCCGTGGCAACGTTTGGGTGTTGATCATGTGACTCGTGTGACGTGAATGGAAACAGTTTCGCAAAAAACTGCCACAATTTTTTTTTAAATAAATAAATAAATAACTAAAAAATTTTATTTATTTATTTTTTTTGTTTCTACTAAATACATTTATTATTAAATTGTGCAATTAAATGGTCAGTGGAATTGCTGTATTTCACTGGGCTCCCAAAGAATTAGAAATTGTTTTGCTGCCTTTTCCATTATGTTGGATGTCAATAACTTTGTTTTTCATCTACGCATGAAATTCTTTAGCTTGAGGAATCATGTGTTGATTTTCTTTAAATTTTTTTAAGATCGTTTAGCCTACTTCCTGTTGTCAGACAGGTCCTGTGTACGAGTTTTTGATTCTGAAAGCAATCAAACCTGGGTGAGTGTGATTATAACATTTTCACATAGGGTAGGGCTAACTTTGGTTTTTCCCTAATAAACAAAATTTCTGTCAGTGTAAGGACTTGGGTTTTTCTCTGTGTTGATTTGAGTTTTTCTGTGTGTTCATTTTGTGTCTCTGAGTCTCCGTGTTGTCCTGTCTCCCCTTGATTATTCCCTGGTGTGTCTCGTTTCCATGATGACCCTCTGTGTATTTAACCCCACCTGTGTTCTTTGTTCCTCCCCAGGTCCTTGTCTAAGTTGTCCATTTGTTTCTGCCAGTGCAGCCGTGCTGCCTGGTTGTTGGACTTATTTCATCATTAAACCATCATTTTTCATTTCAACCTGGGTCTCAAGCGTCCGCCTCGCCACCTCCTCACGCCACTTCGTGACAATTAGAAGGGAAAAAAAACTTTTTTAACATTTTATCCTAAATTTAACTGGATTGTCTGAAACCTTTAACCGTGAAAGGGAAAAAAAGAAGAAGTAATCTTTAAGGAAGCAAATACTTTTTCACAGAACTGTATATGCCCGCTTAATGGAGTATTTTCATCACATCGCCAGTTTACAAAACAAATCCCAGCCGGGCCTTATGGACTTTACCACCGCCTCACAACTAAGCCTGGTACTTGCTCAAATTTTCAGCCTCATTTACGCCCAACACGGCAGTTATCATGAAATCTAAATTAGTCACCAAATAATATTTCTCCCATGTGGGATTGGGACATAATAGGGTATCTACATTACAAACCTAAATCTTATTATGAGCTTGCAGCAGTGGCTTGGGTCTCACAGATTTCGGTTCTTCTTGGCACCGCTAGGCGCACACCCTCCCTTCCTCCCGCATTCACTAACCTTTCCATTAACGGTTAATCTTTGCCTGAGACTCTGTTAATCTTAACCTCTGGGTTTAGCAAAAGGCTGCTCAGCATATTTGCTTCCTGAAGGGAGATACTTTTTTTTTTTTTCCAAGGTTTTTCTACATGCTCGTCGCAAACATAGAGTCGTCGAAATGATTCGTCTTGATCCTCTGAGGGATTTCACTCCTAATGAGCGTGTTGAGTGCAGTTTGTGTTGCCTCTGAAAGGAGGGCTGGCTTCAACTCCCCTTCCAAAGTCACTAAGACTGAATCGGGAGATCAAAGTCAAAGCTGCTGATTAAGCCACATAACAGGAGCTTTTCCACTAATAACAGAACATTCCTTTCTCTCCGGTACATCGGTGCCACTGAGTGGTTGTTGATCTCCAAAGGTTCTCCTGTATTGTTCTTTAAAACTCAACCAGTGGCAGGAAGAAAACCACTGGCAAAAGACCGACATAAAGTTTGCCACACAGACGCGACCAAAATGTAACTTTTGAGCCAACATGCAAAGTGCTATGCTGGAAGTAAAGCTCCATGCAACTTGTTTTTAGGTTTAAAGCATGTTATGTTATTCCTTTATCAAAAAACGAGCCTGGAGTGTTGGCTTGGTTCCTCCATGCCTGTTGGAGAAATCATGTAATCTCCCGGGGCAACCATTCAGCCTGGTTGGACAAAACTCCTCCTCGACGCTGCAGTTTCCACCTCACAGAGCAGCCCTCCCCTTTTCACTCCCCCCACTCAGCTCCTTCAGACTAGCCAGCAGCAATTAGCAAACACCTGGTGGAACTGCGCATCAGCTGAGCTCATCACATGAGCTTCTGCTCAGTGATTCACTGGTAAAAACAAACAAAAAGTTGCTAAAATTCCTGAAGGCGGAGTTTCAGAAAGAGCAGGAGTTTCTTAAAGAGACAGAAGCCCAATTTCAGGGCGTTACATTACAAAGTCAAGCTTCTTTTAATTTAATATATACAGCGTTCTTATAACAACTGAAGATAACATAGTTACCTTATAGCTATATATTCTATATAGTGGCATCATAAGCCTTTAAGATACATAATACTGCCTTTAAGTATGGATACAAAAAACAAATGCAGAAGTTTTAGCTCTTTTTTTCCCCCCCATGACATACCAGCATTGAATGTCTACAACAGAATCTTAGTAAAAGTACCATCAACAGGTGTTTATATCTATTTTTCTTTACTTATGTTTAAAACTGTCTTTAATACATTTTCCACAAAAAAATTTGTCTTCTCTTTGCTAAAGCTTCATGCGTCCAAAAACGTCGACGTAAATAAAATTGTGGTTATGTAAGAATGACAGCGCATTTCCTGCAGTAGATGTTCATCAAAACAATGTTTTTTTTCTCAAAATGTCATGCAACACTTGCAGCTGTAAGTTTTATTAAATTCACAGACACTTCAGTTGATTCCTGTAACCACACCTTTCTCTGTTTTTATATGTTTGATGCAACTTGTCTGTCGTGTTAAAGGGTCAGGAAAAAAAAACGGCAGCTTGAAAAATGTCTGGGGTTTTTGAGGTTCGCTGAAACGTCTTGTGTTTCCAGCCGGAAGCAACAGCCCTCCACCTTCTCCCCCACAGCCACCCCCCATCAAACAGAGAAATCATTTGTAATGGTATCGCACAGAGGAGCCCAGTGTTTTGTCTCAGAGAGAAGGCCTCAGACTTTTGCCGGGCAGATGTTTGGGTTGGATTGCAGTGTGGTTGAAACGCCACCCCTGCATCTGGCTCCAGCTCTGCAGGAATACAGGAATAGAGTACTGAGAAAGCAGGGAACACAACTCCCCTTTCAACACAGATTGCATGATAGAGGAATGTTCTTTCTGCATCTCCAAGTATTCTTTTATGAGCATACCAGAAGAAGAAGAAGAACAAGGGGAGAGGGAGAGAGGGAAAAAAAAAAAAGAAAAGGCTTGAGCAAGAATCATTTGAGGAATTTAATTTTGCTCCGGCTAAATCACTGGGAATGTTTGCATTGCACCTCAGAAAGTGAATCTGCAGCAGCTCCGGGGATTGTTATTATGTGCTGAACTAATGACTCCTATGAAGGAGACTGACATGAAATATCGCTCTTCTGCCAAAGTTGGAGATGAAGATGGCTACAAGCAGTCGGAGGAGTGTAGACAATATTTCAAGGGTAATAAGTGTTTCCGTGTAAATCAATCTTTCAGTTTGTTAGTAGACTCTCACTTTCCTGGCTTAACCGGAACGACCCGAGAGGGAAGAAACAGAGTCAAACCAACGAGCTTGCAGGAACGACTCAGCTGAGGCACCAATCAGCTCCAACCGCGGCAAAACCTCCACACTTCTGCAAATGCTGCTGCGCAATTGCACATTCCTGCTATATTAAGCTGCCGACTGTGAAACAGATTAAAAGCGAGTTTTATTAGCTTATGCAGAGATTTTTCCCTTTTCTACCAGAAAGGCGACGGCAGGCACCTCCCATCATGCCTTGCCTCCCCTCTATAAGTATCAGCTATCGGCTGCCAAAATTGCTGCCAGTGGATATTAATAGCAACACTCGCAGAATCTAAGACCGCAGTTGTGTGGGTCAAGGTGGAGCTCAGCCTTTCATTAAACAATTCACTGAAGCTTGTGTGAGTCAGAGAGAGAGAGAAAACGAGATAAACTGATGTTGTGAAAGCTTGAGTTGAAAAGGTTTTAAGAGGTTAATCTGTTTAAAATTTACCCAGCGGGGAGTGCAGTGTGCGTTTATCAGCCAGGACACTTTTCAGAACAAGAAGCCCTTTCATCAACAACATCTCGTTGTCTAATCAGCTCAGTTAAAGCTCTTTGCCTTTAAAACCTCTTCT
Source organism: Poeciliopsis paucimaculata (assembly GCA_903067055.1). NCBI lineage: Eukaryota > Metazoa > Chordata > Actinopteri > Cyprinodontiformes > Poeciliidae > Poeciliopsis > Poeciliopsis paucimaculata. Next base: position 17,104 of record CAEGAD010000605.1, read on the forward strand.
GCTTTGCAGGGAAAGTCACATTATACAGTATGTGCATGTGTATGTTTCTTTCTGGAAAATGCAGCGTTTCTTCCGAAGAAGCATCTGGTGTCAGTGAGTTTCAGGACGGAAAGATAAGTCCAGACGTTTGTCTGTGAAAGAAACGCGTATACTGCAAAACCACAACATCGTACGAAGTGTTTTTTTGGGGTTTTTTTTTTAGTTTCTCAGTAGATTTGAAATAAGACGAAACTGACTTACATGTAGCGTATCAGCAAGACAGTGGAACGTTGTAAGGATTATGGGTTACTTTTGGCTTGTTTCAAAAGTACTAAGAAATTTTCACTAAAAACTGGAAAAAAAATACTTTGCTACATTTTGTTTTTGCTGTGTAAACTGCTGTAGAGGGAAACCTTGAGGCAACAAAGTCAGGAAAACACCTGATTTGAGCTTTTATCTATTTGCAACCTTGGCGAATACATGCGACTTTCTTCTCCTTTTTTGAAAATAAATGCAAATCTGAAAAGTGAGGCGGGACATATAGCCTCTGTTTTCAAGCAGCAATTACTTGAACAGGATTTTACTCATGGCTATTGGAGTAGAAAGGGGGATGAATGCAAATTCACATCATACTGATAATGTTTTAATAAATAGAAAAATAATAATTAAAAAACACACCGTTTTTCTTCCACCTCACAATTATTCATCCATTAACGGGCAGCTGGAGCTGCTCTGAGAGCATTTTGTGTACGCCTGTTGCGCAGACACGTGCACGCCCGCAGGAGCCTGTTCGTCTTCTGTTTCTCCAAACGTTTTCTGTTGAAGAATAAAAAAAGTCTGGCATTAATATTTATCATTTTCATGTCGAAAAACGCAGCTGTTCAACACAAAAACAAAGATGTCGAGGTCAGCAGTATGTGTTGCATACACTGTTACTAAATCTGATACAGTATAAGGTATAAAATGGCTCTTTGTGTTTTTTCTTCTTTTTTTTTTTTGTTTTGGCCTGCAGTACACACTGTTCATTTTGTGTTCATAAGTGAAACACCAGCTATGAGAGAAGAACAATTGAACTTTGTTTTAAATAGTAAAGGTGTATCTTTTCTAAAAAAAAAAAAAAAGATATAACGTTGCATTGTAGAGCTAGGCAAAGCTTTCTTGACGTAATCCCTCACCTATATGGTTAAATTAGCCATTGATGGCTGACTCTTCTTGACTCTGTGTAGCTCAGCTCCCTCCCCTCAACCCCCTCTATGGTTTTTGGAACATAAATTGTGACAGAGGAGTCCAGATTTATTACTTGGTTATTTCCCAGCAGTACTTTTTCCACCTCTGATGGCGAGGAGAGTTGAAACAAGGGGTGAACACGTAGAGCGTATTGTAAAATGGAGGAGTTTCTGTGAAAGTGTACCGGCCAACTGCGATGAGTCAAATGGCACCAAAACAAAACTGACAGAATCCAGAGCTTTCCTACTTTAAAGAGTCAACCTTCCCTCTTTTTTTTTTCTGAGAACAGCAAAAAAAAAAAGAAAAAAACAAACTACAGCAGGGAGAAGGGAAAAGAGCAGGAATCCAGTCAGCAGACTGACTGGATTCCTGTGGGTCCCTGTGAGTTTTACTCACAGGGACCCACATGTCCCTGTGAGTAAAACTTTAATACCTGGGGTCTGTGAAGAACACGAAAAACAGCACATACACACACACACACACCCACACATGCACAATGACACGCTGTATTGCACGCAGCAATGCAAAGCAAGCTGGAACTGCGACCGTGTGCACACACCCACAAGTGTTTTGGTATCAGTATCGACGGGGTTAGGTAAACATCACCGCTGATAGCCCTGAGCTCGAGCTGGCTACTCTGATTGGCTTATCTCTTCATGATGGCTTCAGATATTCTGGTAGCCAGCCAATAAAAACAGTGGAGGGAACACGCTGCCCCAGTCTGTGGCAAGAAAACATTTAGTGCTGAGACACAGTAAAGGAGAGAACATGTGATGTGTGCTGAGGCCTTGGTTGCTGTAGAGCGGATTTGGCTTGTCATCAGTTGTTAGGCTTTTCATTTCTCTCAGGGCTTGTGTTTGTTTGCAGATGGACTGTCATTTAAACTGAATGTGGGGAGAAGTCCTCTGGTTGCATGTACGATGGCCCCCATATGCACCACGAGAGAATACGATGTAGTATGCATGCCGGGCCAATCGGGGGCGCTGTAACACTGCCACAGAACAATGCACAAAAACACAGAGCAACACCGAAAGGCGCCATGTTTGATAGCCAGACTAAGGCAGGGTCCTCCCTAAATGATTTCCAACCATTTAGGTGGCTCAGTAAATCGCTACAGTCTAAACTTACATGACTTAAGGAGAGTTAAACTGATTTAAAAAAAAAAAAAAAAAAAACATTACACAAGGAAAACATCAGATTGTTCACTCACACGTGATGCTTTCATTTTGTTTCTGCTAGAATTAGTTTCTGCCAGCCAGAAGGACGAATTAGCTAGCAGTAAAAGTTAACTTTTTCTGCTAGCGAGAAGGACAAATAAACTTGCCAGCAAAGTCAAGAAGGTGCAACACCTCCACTTACCCAGCCTACATTGCCAACAAATTAGTAACCTTTGCCCTTTGACCATTTTATTTCTTCCGTTTTATTTGTCTTTTGCATTTCTGGCCACTAAGCTTCTTTTGTATGACATTTGTCTGGTCCACTTTAAAATTATTTTCATGAGGCCTATTTTTTAGCTGCTAAAATGTTGTTATCTTCTAAGGATGTATGGCTTATTTAGCTTGACCCAAGTCTCTAAATAATATATTTTTGATTGGGTTGCTTCATGTTAATCGGAGCTCAAAAAACCTAAGCGTTTTGTTAAGTCTTCCTAAACCTAGTGATGGTGAGATGAAGCCTCATGAGGCATTGAACCACTTGAGCCAACTGGTTCAAGAAAGGGTTCGTTTCTTGAAGCTTCATGTGCTCACGAAACCACCTACTGGCCAGGTGTATAATCACAGCCAGCTGTATCTTAACACGTGTGATGCATTGAATTTTTGTCTATTATGGCTCTTGGGAATGACTTCACAAAAGGTGTAGGACGAAATCATTTGTCTACATAAATTATGTATACACATATGTGTATAGTAAAATATTGTTTGAATGTCTTCTCTGTGTGTAATTTTTCCCAAAATAGTAGTGTCATGTGATATGGCATGTTGTGTAATAATGTTTTTCTGTGACT
>CAEGAD010000610.1:0-13274 GCA_903067055.1 Poeciliopsis paucimaculata
TTTTAGACGGGTAGCACGGACTGATAGCTATCTATCTATGGTAGGATAATCTGACGAGGTAGCTCAGATCGTCAGAATACCTGCATCCTGCACGTTTTAGTCTCTCCCTGGTACCAACAATCTTTTCTACAGGTCAATGTTTTCCTTGGCTTCTAACGAGCCTTGTTGGATCCAGGTGCGTTAAACCAGGGAGAGACTAAAACATGCAGGATGGGCCCTGCAGGGCCCACTCTGGGCTCCACTGGTGTAGTACCATCACAAATGTACTGAATGAAATCAACAGAAAAGCTGATAAAAATCTGCTTAAAAATATTTGATCCACTTCTGTTTACTTGTAAATTATTTATTATCCAAATACTCGAACCATCAATGAAGACAGTTTAACTTCTTTATTGTCAAATAAACAAGCAAGAAAGAAACAAAAATAATGGAATAAAAAAACACATTGAAAAATTAAATAAACGAAAAATAACAGAAATCTAATTTCCATCTGTTTAATATTATATAACCTAATATTTTAAATAATCTTGGAAACCTATTTAAAAACAACAGTAAGTTGTTGTTCAATTGTTCGATGATGATAATAGCAGCTGATCGGCTCTCCAGCCCCGCCGATCGATCGGCTCTGATCGATCAGCGAAGCCGCCTGCGCAGCTCGGCTCCCCGCCCTCCTCTCCATCACATCCCGTTGTCTCACTGGAGGATGACTCGGTTGGAGGCTAGCGGCTAACCGGCGGGTCTCTCGTGCCCCTTGTGGTTCCGTGGTGGTCCCGTGGAGCCTCCCCGTCCCGACCCGGTCCGGACCCGGTCCGGAGCGGCCCGGATCTCGGCGCGGAGATGCAGCAGCTGTTATGTAAGAGCGGAGCCGCTAACGTTAGCCCGCCGCCATGAATGACGCGCAGCAAGAAATGTCTCCGGACTTCGTCCTGATGCGGCTCGTGTCCGCCGCGGAGTACGACCGGCTGGACGAGCCCGACGACCTGATCCGGACCGGAGGCGGCGGGTTCGGGCCGGTGAAAGCCGCGCTGGGACACCGCGGCGGCGGGTTCGACGTGGACTCCGGCGGCCCCTCGGCAGGCCTCGGATCCGCATCCCCGCACTACAGTTCGCCGCTCCCCGGGAAGGGAGAGCTGGACGGCGGGCTGGGCTTGTCGCAGGGCCCGCCGAGCTCCGAGGCGCCGCTGTCCCCGCCGCCTGAGGACTTTGCCGCAGCGGCGCAGCGCTTCGTGGACGGTTCGGCCGGACACGGATCCAGGGCACAGCTGATGGTCTTACAGAACCTGCTGCGGTCCGGATTGGAGCAGCCGCCGCCAGCTGGGTTCCTGCAGGAGGAACCAGACAGACAGAAGCTGGAGCCCGGTCCAGGTTCGGGTTCTGCTAGCACAGCTGGTTCCCGACCTGGAGGCGGGAAGGAGCAGAACTCTGGCTGCGTCCCGTCCCCGGAGGAGAACCTGCAGTGGCACCCGGTGGTCAGACTGTCCAAAGGGCCCGACGGGCCTCAGAACCCGCCGCAGGTCCCTGGCCTGGATCCGGAGTCCATCCCCATCCTGTGCCACCGACACCGGCTGGCCAAGTGGCCCCCGGGTCTGCTGGACCAGGCCCTGCGCCTGGGCCTGCTGGAGCTCAGGAGAACCTGCCCGTCCGGGGCCGACGACCCTGTTCTGGTGCTGGCCCAGAAGCTGGGTCAGCTGGGCGAGTGCAGGGAGGGAGTGGGTGGGGCGGACGGGGTGCCTCCCCCCCCTCGCTGCCCCTGTCACAGCATCCTGGCGGCGGGTCCGGTTGCCCCCGGAGACGACCCCAGCGACACCAGCGACGCTCTGCTGGTTCTGGAAGGCCTGGGGTCCGAGCAGGTCGGAGAGCTGGCGCAGGGGGGGGGGCGAGACGGCGAGGAGGAGGCTGGGGGGGGCGACGCTGGCGGGCCGCCGGGGGGAGCCGGAACCGTGTTTGGCGCCGGAACGCTGAGCGGCCTGATGCGACAGGTCCACAGACTGGCTGAGGAGGCGGGTGTCTGCACCGAGCCGACGTGCCGTGCCGCCACCGCCCCCCCTGCGGCGCCACGGAGCCCCCCGGCCTCCGGTGCCGCTCCCCCTGACCCGGGCCCGCGGCCGCAGCACCGGCACCAGTCCCGGTCCCAGCCGCAGAGCCGCGCCGCCACCCCGAAGCTCGGAGTGGCGGTGGGTGGCTCCGGGGGGGCTACCTCCCCCCTGACTGTCCTGGAGGGGGGGGGCGATAGGACGCCACGGAGGAAGTCCAGGAAGGGGGGGTCCCTGAAGGTCCGGCTCAGCAAGCTGTTCAGAACCAAGAGCTCCAGCGGCGGGTCGGGCGGCCTGCTGGACAAGCGCCCGTCGCTGGCGTCCTCCACCTCTTCGGGGGGGAGCCTGCTGGACGTGTGGGGGTCCACCTGCAGCAGCACCGACCAGGACAGGTAAGATCCCTCTGTCACCATGACGACGGCACCTTTCAGAGCCCCGTGGAGGCTGATCTGATTTCTCCAAACAAATCGCTGTTCCTCTGAAGGCATCAGAAGTCAAGTAACAGGTTAAAGGTCAAAGGTCAGGGCACCGAACCAGTCTGGCTTCTTGGAGGAAGGAGAGACGAGACAAACTCATCCCAGCTGTGAAGCACGGCGGTGGAGCGGTGATGGTCTGGGTGGATCCTGTCCTCACTGGGACCGGTTGACTCCAGTAGTTCAGTCCCAGTTTGGACTGGGAACCAGCCGCCGGTTCGTCCCAGTGGTTTACTTGGGTCGGTAAACCTGTGACAGACCGGAGTTTGCCTCGTTACAGAGAACCGGGCCGGTTCTGGTTCTGGACCTTCAGGGAGTCCAGCTGCAAGGACTGCTGACTGGGTCTGGAGGTTCTGCTGGTTCTGGACTCTGACTCTTCTTGTCCTAGTTTTAGTTTAGTTTCAACCAGTTCATCTGATTCTGAACTTATCTGGTTCTGTTTAGTAACAGATCCCGGTCCATGGTTCTGTTCATCAGAACCAGCTCAGTTCAGACCCAGATGTTCTGCCTGGAACCGGACCTTGACGGTTCGTCTCCGTTTCTATTTCTACTCTTAGATCCGACCCAACTTCATTCGGCTCCCGCGCAACTTTTCCCCGCAGCTGTTGCCATGGTGACCAGCAGTCTCACTGCTCAGCAGAGAGAGAGGGATGGGAAGTTACCATGGCGACAGCATTCTTCTCTCAGACCTCAGATAAAGCTCGTCTCCATGGCAACAGTTTGGGGTTGCCACCAGGGAGGGTTTGGGTCAGGTATGACTGAAGTCACAGCCTGGTAACCATGGAGATTTCCAAGATGGCGGCCGGAGGCTCGGTCATGTGGAAACTGTTCAGTATTCATGTTGTTTGTTTTGTCGTCTGCAGGCTGCCGGTCTCCAGGCCTCACAGTGCCTTCTCGCCGGTGCCGTTCAGTCCTGCTTTCACCGGTGAGTTCAGCTGCTCAGGTGGGCAGCAGCAACATGGCGTCATCATGGGTTTCTGCTGGACCGAGTGATTTCAGTGAGGTGTTAACGAGCCGCTGCAGCCGATTGGTCGGAGGCACTGATGCAATCAGGCTTCTCCAGTTTCTGTAGACATGGCGGACCGCCAGGCTTTACCTGGAGAAACGTCCTTTCCATCCAATCAGAGCACTCCTAGCAAACAACCAATCCGCTTGAATAAATAACAACCAATCACATCCAGGAGGTGGAAGCACAAACTTAAAACAATCAATACTTTTATTTAAACATACATGCTGACTCGTCATCGTCCATGTTGGATATTTCTTTCTAGTTACTTTTAACTTGGTGTCCAGCAGCATGTCGCTTGTTTTCAGATCCACACCTTCATTCATTTGTTAGGATTCAACTGAAGTGCAAACCATTTATTGCTACTACAGTCAATAATTAGTCATCGCCATGGCAACTCAACCTCCACAACCCTGGAGCTGTGAGCTGATTGGTCAGATTTTAGTTCCTGCTCCACTTTGTTTCACCTTTTTCACACGTTTTAGGCTAAAAGGTAACAATGACTCTATGATGAGGCGTATAAAGTTATAAAGCAGTTTGTGTCACAGCCTGGTAACCGTGGAGATTTCCAACATGGGCGGCGGCCATGTTGGAAATCTCCACGGCCTTCTCCTTTAGAACCGCAGGTAGGAACTCTCGGGTTGAACGACGCCCCTTCATCACCTCCTCCTCTTCATCACTCAGCTCTTCCTCTCTGCTCACTAACCCCTCCCTCCCTCCTTCCTGTCGCCCTCCTCTGTCCAGGTGAGACGGTCTCTCTGGTCGATGTGGACATTTCTCGCAGGGGGGGGAGCGCTCAGCACCCCCCTACGCCGCCCCCCCCTCCCAGGCGGAGCCTCAGCCTGCTCGGTACTTCCTCTTCCTCTTCCTTCTCTTCTTCTTCTGTCCTCTCCTCTGATCGGGTTGCTCTCATTATCGTACCGTCACACATCCTTGAAACTCTTAGAAAGATTCATTTGTTCACAATTAAGGCCTTAAATATTCCGATTTGATTACAAAAAAATGTGAGTTGAGCTCAACTGTCACTCAGAGTTCTTACATTTAGTCATGGCAGGAATATTCCATCCCCGTCGTTTTGGTCACACATCTTCAATCTGACCTGTGGCTCGAGGCGGTTGAGGCTACCGCTAACTAGCGGCTAACGTACCTTTGCTAACCAGCCAGCTAGCTAGCTGACATTTTTTGTGTCAGTCATGGGAATGTGTTGCTGAACGATGTTTCCATGATGCTAAACGCTCAGCACTACTGCTGTCTAAAGTTTAACATTTTCTTCTGTTCATTTCGGTCATGATGCAGATTTTACATTTAGTTCCTAAATATGTTAAACAGCCTTACGTCATATTAAAGACCCTAGCGCAGCAGCAGGATCTGAGATGATTGGATCATTTTGTACCGTCTTCAGCTCCAGTTCTTCTATTTCCGTGTGGATTTCAGGAAGTGATGGATGATAATCAGGAAGATGGGAGGTTAGGGTTGGGGTTAAAATGCTGCCCTCAGGCTCTGATAGTGATGAAAGTCTGGAACGTTGGAGTGACCAACCTGGCGGTCCAGAGGCTTCAGAACCGCTGGGGCTGTGCTCACAGCTGTCTGTCTCTGACCTGCAGATGATTTTGGGGGTCCTCCACAGCTCCAGGGGCCGTTCACGGAGCGCAGCGCCGGGGCCTCCATGCAGTCTCTGCCCCCCCGTCCGCTGGCGCTGCACCCGACCCTGAGCACCATCCAGCACAGCCTGAGCCTCAACGGTGAGATCCAGATCGCCCCGGTTCCGGTTCCATATTTGTATGACAGCCTTTTCCTCCTCTACTTCATGTCTGACCATGTGGCAGTTTTACGGTTGTATTTACCCAGAATGCCCTGCGCTGCAGCTCACTTCCTGCTTTTGGAGCGGTTTCTAGGCAGGTTGCATTCGGAACCGGACCGAGGTTTTGAGGCGGATCAGAGCTAGCTCCCTACTCGCTAACATGGGTGAAAAACCTGGAAACTTTGGAAAAGTGAAAACAAATAACAGTTAATTTTTAAAATGAGAACCGAAAGTGACAGCAGAAATCATCATTCCTGGTACAGCAGATTGAAATGCAAAATGTTTCTATTTCTCTAGTTTTGACTTCATTACTGCTCTGTGCTGTCTGACACAATCTTTTCTTTGTTCTCCAGTTCACAATTAATCAATTAATAAAATAATTATCAGTTATTTTTAGAATTGATTAATCATATTGATCGTTTCAGCCTGATCTGCTCCGATTGTAACTCGGGTCTGTTTCTCTGTCCCAGACACGTTCCTGCGGGGTTTGCCCCGCCCGGTACCGCTGCGACCCGACGGCCACAACCCGCCGCCGCGGCTCGCCCCGCGTTGCCCCCTCAGCCGGCCCGACGCCGGCAGCTTCGCCACCAGCCTCAGGGAGCTGGAGAAGGTGGGTGTGTCTTCCTGCGCTCTGATTGGACGGAAGGAGGCGGAGCCTAACAGTTTGGGGCGTGTTCGCAGTGCGGCTGGTACTGGGGTCCGATGAACTGGGAAGACGCAGAGATGAAGCTGAAAGGGAAACCGGACGGATCGTTTCTGGTGCGGGACAGTTCGGATCCACGCTACATCCTGAGTCTGAGCTTCCGGTCGCAGGGAGTCACACACCACACACGCATGGAGCACTACAGAGGTACCACACACACACACACACACACACCCAGGACCCCGCCGGTCATGTGTGACCCGCTGACGTCTCGGTTCGGCAGGAACCTTCAGTCTGTGGTGCCACCCGAAGTTCGAGGACCGCTGCCACTCCGTGGTGGAGTTCATCGAGAGAGCCATCATGCACTCCAAGAACGGAAAGTTCCTGTACTTCCTGCGCTCCCGAGTCCCAGGTAGGAACCGACCCGTCTCACCTGCAGAACCTCCGAGAACATTTCAAATCCAGAACCGGAGCTGCAGCGCAGGCGTCCGGACCCGCCAGCCTGCAGCTTCTTCCTCCAGGATTTCATGATTATTTCTGGTATTTTTTTACTTGAAAATCACAGATTTTAAACTTTATAAATATTTGGAAGGAATTCTGCAGCATTTTTTTTCTGGAAACTTTCTCTGGTGATTTCTTTTACATTTATTTTCCAAACTGATGGCCGATTATTTTTATTTTGATTCTTTTAAACTCCAAGCTGCGAATCAAAAACCAAACAAACACTCGGCCGGTTTGTGTCGACACGGTTTGAACTGGATGCTGCACCTCTCTGTTGCCATGGAGACACAATAAGTTCCTGTATTGAGTGGACTTGTTCACCTGTGCGTGTCTCCAGGTCTGCCTCCCACTCCGGTCCAGCTCCTGTATCCGGTATCCAGGTTCAGCAGCGTCAAATCTCTGCAGCATCTGTGTCGCTTCTGCATCAGGCAGCTGGTCCGCATCGACCACATCCAGGAGCTGCCGCTACCGACGTACGTACCTGCAGAAGCCCCGCCCCCGGCCCGTACTCAGGGCAGACAGGAAGTGGTGATGCAGAGCAGAAACAGAAGTGAAATCGTCCAATCAAGTAAAAGGTGTTTCCCTCTGTCCTCCAGGCCGCTCATCGCCTACCTGAGGAAGTTCTACTACTACGACCCGGAGGAGGAGATCAGCGCGGCGCTGCCGGACGGGAAGGAGGCCAGGGAGCCCAGCGGCCAGCTGGGGGTCCGGTCCCAAACGTAGCACCGGAACCGGGCCGGACCGGGACGCATCTGGAGCCCACCCACAGGTAGAACCCGACTCAGAGCAGATGATTTAACTGGGAGCCGTTCAGTTTGAGGTCAGATCAGCAACATGAGCCGATTTATTAACTGCAGTGAAACAGATGCTGGGCGCTGACTGCATGACCTTCTACTGACCACCAGGGGGGCTCATACCATAGAAACTTCATCAGTTGATCGTGACCTTCAGGCATCCTGAAGGTCACGATCCTCAACATGACCTTCACTTCCTCACCTCATAAAAACAAGAGGCGTCAAGCAGCAGGCTTACAATAATAATATAATAATAAGAAAAGACATTTAAGAGTAAGGTTAAAACTAATGCAAATCTATTCCATAAACTCTATTGTAGAATAATCTCAAAGTAAAAGTCTCAGCGTTCCGTCAGACGATCTGCTCTGAAGTTAAGCAGCCATCTTGGTTGATCAACGCGTGAAAAGTTTCCCCTCAGAGCAGAAAGAGAGCAGCATCATTTACCAAACATCGGGGCGTTGAGTCTGTTTCGAGATGTAACCGCTGTGAAAGAGCCAGAGGTACGGAGGCCTATAGGTGCAAACATGCAGCAAACGGCGAAATGAGCTGCAAAAAGAAAGAACCTGAAGTTCTACTAAGTTATAGTTAGAATTGGAAATCACAGCTTTTATCTCTCACGTTAAATAAACTTTATTGACCCCAAACAGCCAATGAGCTGCTGCCACTCTGAGGTTAGCCAATCACAGCACTTCTTCCTCTGTGATGTCAGAGCGCCTTGGATTAATGACGGTGAACTGAACATCCTGCAGGTCGTCAGGATGAGACCAGAACTATTCTGTGGGTCTGAAGTCCACTAGGAGAGCAGACTTTTCTGGTTCTGGTTCTGGTTCTGGAAGTGTGAACTGTCCCTTTAAATGCTGTTTTCTTCCTGCAGGTCTTTTCACTCTCTGCTCTCTGGACTCGACCACTGAAGGACGTTCAAACACCCAAACTGGACTCTGACTGCAGCCAATGGGCTCCCTCCGCTCAGTCTCGTATCCGGGCGGATTTCAGATGATCCTGCCTCCTGATTGGCTCGCAGGGAGTCGCCAGGCGAGGGACAGGGGATGAGGAGACTCCTCCTCCTTTTTGATGTCATCACTGATCAGCTGGACTGAAGCGAGCGTGACGTCGCTGTCGGGACGGAGAGGAACTGTCAGTTGCCTCCAGGATCCCAAAAAAGGCTGCAGAGCTCGACGTCCGGAACCGGGACGGTTCTGTCGGTTCTACACGGATCATATGTTTACTTCCCTTTCTGCTGGAGCCTCAGCAGGGGGCGCTGTTTCGTGGTACCATATGTTGATCAGCTGCTCTGATAATCAGCCAATCATCACTCAACTTTTAAATCAGATATTCTGAATCTTTAATTACTTATGTAATTTTCAGACTTTTCTGCTTTTAAAAGAAATTTAAGGATATTTTTCTGAATCAATGAACTGCAGCTTTAAACTCAAAGACCCGATGGTGGAGGTCAGGTTTAGTTTATTTCTGCTATTAAATTTGATGGTTCTGGTAACTGGACCCGGATTAAATCATCTGTCAGCTAGAAGTGGGCGGGGCTTTAAAGAGGAAGGATCTCCAAACCAAAACATGAGGAAGAAGATTTGGGTTTAAATCTGCAGCTCAGTCTGGTCTGTTCTGCTGTTTGTCTCTACGCTGGATTATAGATATTAATGAACCTCTGAATGAAACCATCATCTATTCTCTCTGACTCGTCCTGCTGCTGCTGCGTTTGGTTCAGGTACGACTGCAGGTGTGAAGGGGGCGGAGCCTCTGTGAAGGTGTGATGATGATGAAACTGATTGGTGTAAAAGTTTCTGGTTCCAGGAACCGAACCCAGGAGGAGAACCTGTTCAGAACCTTCAGTTTGTTTCCAGCAGCCGATTCTTTGCATTTTCAGCACTTTGATTTAGGAAAATGTTCAAATTTAAAATGTAATTAAAATTTTAAATACCTCGCTACTCATATTTTTGAAAGCATTAGCTAAAATTAAAATTTAACTTTTATTTCACCACTGAACAATTTCGAATGTGCAATGTCAGCCTGAAATTAATTAAGGTACAAAATATGTTCTAGGCATAAAATTAAAGACGGAAGCATTTTTTTACATGCAGATTTTCTTTTATTTAAGTGGTTTTAAATAAACACTCCTATTTTTAGGTGTTATTAGATTTAAAGTCCTGTCTCTATTTCTACTTAATTTCTTGAGGTTATTGATTATAGTTTTCTGGAGCTTCTTTGTGAACAGAACAAAGACCTCACAACCTCACAAGTTTAGAACAAAATATTGTTTTTTGTTTTTTGTAGCACCTTGTTAACATCAATTCTCCGGGTTGTTTGGGAGATTTATCCGACCTGTTTGGACTCATTCCTGGTTCTGAGGAAAGAAGCGGCGACAGATGGATGATGTCCAGCTCTTCACAACTTTTGATTTGTTTTTGAGATGTTTGGAACTTCACTCGCTGTCAGGAATAACATCCAGATCCTGGAGGCGACAGTCGCGCCGCGATGGCAACATTACCAAAAAACTTAGAGCAGGGTTACCATGACGACTACTGAGCTACAACCATGTCAGCATCCTACTGTTTCGCTCTCTGGGAGGACGGATTCAGACACTGGGAACTCTGGAAAAACTGGAGGCGGGACCCAGACGTCCTGCTTGGACACTTCCATGATGTCAAACAGTTGTAAATGTTGACTGAAGACATGTTGTTGTTGGTGTGGAGGAGCAGTAATGTGTCGTTGTTGTGCCGTCACCTGTTAATAAAACACGGTGGGACTGAAAGTCTGTCCTCAATGAGACAAAAACCTTTATTTAAGTTTTAGTTTATTGGTCACAACGTACAAACTTTAATAGAAAAGTAAACAGAGAATTTAACTGAAACATTTAATGAACAAACTGTCAGAAACAAACTGCAGGTCAGAGGTCACCCCTGCTTGAAACGGATCTGTTCTATTGTCCCTGCAGCAAATATTATATTATAGATTTCAGTTTCATTTACAGATTTAACATAAAGACATTTTTATAAAATAATTTTAAGAATAAGTTTCCGAATAACTATTTAACACTGCTATCATCAGAATAAGATTAACTTTAGGATGAATCAACTATAATAGCAATCATTAAAGTATGCAAAAAATATACAAGGACATCTCACCACACACACACTTGGAGAGTTCTTCATTGGTTAAATGACACATATGTCCTGTGGTGCATTTATTTTGCAGTACCAACTCCCACAAACAAGGAGTCGCCACTGAGGTAAAGGTAATTTTAATTCTATAGCACATTTTCAGCAACAAGGCAACACAAAGTGCTTTACAGGAATTAAAAGGAAATACAAACAAAATAAGGCAAAAGAAAGAAGAAAAATAACCTAATGTTGATCTAAAGTGTGTGAACTAGATTCTCCTGTTCTGGGACAGTAGATACATGTAAGTAAGTATCTCTTTGTAAGTATGCTCTAAATTTGTACAAGTTGGGGAAATTGTACATATTTATCAGACATTTGTTCAAATTATTTGTTTAACTATGTTTCTGAGTGTGCTTTAAGGAGGCCTCACTGAAGGAGCAGTCGGCATGAATGTTTTGAGTTGCAACCGGTTTCAGCAGATAAATGCTCGGCAGGAAGTTTCTGTGCCTTTGACACAAATATTGTGCGAAACTGTATAATTTGTTTTTGTTTTACTGTACATGGACATGTGTTCCAGAATAGATGCTGTGTAATTCTGAATCACATTGCAGCTATGTGACCTATTTCTATTTCTTAGAGCTGCAACGTGTATGTAACTAGGAAACACCCCGAAACAAATAAAAAGAGAGGATTCAGAGCGGTAGATTGTAACCGAAACACCTCTCTGTCCATTCACCTCGCGAGTAAAAAGAAGGACCAAAATAAATGTCAGATTTATTCACCTAAGCATCCTGTAACAAACACAAATTAAAAGAGATTAAATTGGGTTTGCTTGAGGAGAGTAAGAAAGGAGAGTGAGAATTTTACAGTCTCCTAATTCACTCTGAAGTTCCTCTCTTGCTGCTCCTCTTTTTATTTAGAATTGGGAAGCCCTAATTACAGAAGTAAACAGCTGCTAGAAGCAAAACAGAAAACCCAGTTAACGCACAGTCGTAATTCTTTCTACTACACAGAAGATTCCTGTCTTTGCATATCTGAGGTCTTAAATGCAGCTCCAGTGTCCCTCTGGGTCATAAACTTTAACCCAGCTTTTGATGTTACTCCTACCAGGTCAGTTCTTCCCCCGGCTGGTATCTGCTCCCAATTTGGCACGCTCATTGCTTCCTACAGAAACAAAAGAAACACACATCCCGGGGGCAAACAAAGTCCTTCAAAGTAATAATTAGTATATATGAGAATAAGACATTTAAAAATCTAACAGTCCATGTAGTCAACCTTACCTTCTACAGGGCTGCTCTGATTGGCTGCCTGAGGTCCAGTTAGAGGTGTGAACATTTCTCCACACTGGAGACAGGGGGGGGTTGGAGTTGATTCGTCCTAGTATGCGATCATGCACTGTCTGCAGAACCGGTGTCCACAGCTGGCCAAAATCGGATACATCAGGAGGTTCTGACACGCAGCGCAGCAGGACGTGTCATCCACTTCGGGAACATGGCTGCTGCTTTTCCCTCTGAACATACAGAGAAAAAGGACAATGAAACACAGTAAATAGTAACAGGAGTAAACGCTTAGTCTATTTTACAGGAAAAGTACAGACACAAAAAAACTGGGACATGACATCATAAAACCTGGTTTTACGATGTCCATCATTATTAGATCCATGATATAGTCAATACCATCTAAATGTATGAATGCAATGTTTAACTGGAAATACAATGAACTGCAGTCTACTGGTAGATACTGTCTCTGTGCTGGATTCTGGAAGAATCACCCCAAACTCCTCATGTTATTCTTCACTCTGTCTTTTACAAATGGTGAATAACTTTAGTACTGAAGCTCAGGTGTGTCAATGATGAAGAAATTAAGGTGAAATGAGATATCTCCAGCTTGGTTTACAGCAGAAAGTTTCTTACTTAGTGTCTGAAGGTCCAGGCTCGTCACTGAACAGCGGAGGGAGAATGTTGGAGCGGTCTCTCCTCATAGACAGGCAGGTGGGTGCTGAAGACACAGTTCTGTTCTCCTGTCCCTTACTCAACTTCAGTTAGTCCAGATTGGAACCAAAACAGACTACAATGTGCAAAACAAGAAATATGACAAATTTTATGTCCTTTTCTATAGCTTACAAGTTCATTGATGAGTCATTGGTGAGGAACTATTACCTGACTTTACTCTTCCTGCTCTGCCCACATGAGATGAACTCTGGACTGTTTCCACCTTGTAAAGGTGGCATTAAAGATAAAATATATCAAAACAGTAATAAACAAGGTCTGGATTTGACAGATCAGATTGAATGAAACAACAGGACTCAAGACTTGAGAGTTTATTTAATAAACTGTCATGCAATGATAATAAAAGACTCTTATACCAAAGTCCAATGTCATATCAAATATTCCAGTGTTTGTTTTGAACTGGTTCTGAGGAAAAGAAAAACAGAGCTGCAAATTTCACATTTAGATTAATTTTTAGCAGAAATTAAAATGATTACTGAGATCAAGACTTAACTGAAAGAAAACCAGACACATTGGTTCATGTATGTGAGCATCTTACTTTCTGTAATGCTGAAAAATGCTTTGGTCAAACACATAAATCACCTAAACATGAAAATGTTTATCTAAGGTTCACCTGATGTCCACCACCCAGTGAAAAAGGACACCTTTTTGAAAGGGAAATAATTTGTGAATTAATTATTTCAGTGCCACAGCCATAAAAATGGATAATATTTAATCTAGGTGAGATTTATCAATTTATTTCTGAGCAACAGATGCACCAGAAACAACATGGCCACCATCCAAAAACTTTCCAACTAGAGTACAGAGCACCTCTGGTTGGAAACTACACTGCCTGGCCAAAATAAAAGTCGCCACCAAAAAAAGGTCACACTCTCTAATATTTTGTTGGACCGCCTTTAGC
>CAEGAD010000633.1:0-64910 GCA_903067055.1 Poeciliopsis paucimaculata
CCAGTCTGTCGCAGGGCAACACAGAAACAAACAGGACAAACAACCATGCACACACACTCACACCTAGGGAGAATTTGGAAAGACCAATTAACCTGACAGTCATATTTTTGGACTGTGGGAGGAAGCTGGAGAACCTGGAGAGAACCCACGCATGCACAGGGAGAACATGTATCTGACATACAGTAAAGATTTTATTTTAGCAGAAAATGCTTTTGACTAAACTGCTACTCGTCTTAGCCACGCTAGCACTGAGTACAGTGCTGATGCACACTCAAACATTAGCCAACAAACAGGAATCACCCACTGATTTCAAAAGTAACCTCCAAAACAATGAATGCCCAACTTGCCCAGCCTTGAAAGAACAATAAACATCAGTGATCTTGTCCACAGCTATATTGATGCTGAGGTTCGTCAATGCCATTTTCCTCATCGACCGAAAGCATTTTGCTGTGACGTGCATAATGTTGGAGACATTGCCTTAATGTCATCCAAAAAAAGATGACATGAACTTGTTAGTTCCTCTGTCCATTGTTGTAGCTGATATTTGGTGAAAATCCGGCAGAAATGACGCACTAACTGACTATCAGTCCAAGTGGAAGACCCCATGTTTACACAGAAACAAAGTGCAGCAAGGCTTTGTCTGTGAGACTTGCAGCCACGTGAGATTTTCTAGGCCGGTTGTGGGCGGAGCTTCCATTGCACATAGAGCCAAAGCAGCAGTACCTGGTTTAAGGACCATGGTATTCCTGTTCTTTATTAGCCTGACATTAACTCCATAGAAAATCTGTTAATTAGGGTTAAGTTCGTAGGTATTTGCAGCAAACAGGATGGTGTATCGGTCAAGATATAGGAAGGAGGACATGAGACCAAAGCTTTATCTTTAGATGTGAGGTGGTTTATTTCGGCTTGATACTCAGGGTTGCCAGAGTTTGTAATAACAAATAAATTGCCATTAGGCTAATATATTACAGTAATAGAGGTTCAACTAATACAAACTCAAACAAAATATATCTAATAAGAAATAAACTCAACCATCCACCTTTGCATGTAAATCCACAACCTACACAAATTACTCAATTCACGTAAAGTTTACATCATTAGACACAACTTCAGTGAAAAACTCCCCCACAAACACAGCCCTTTGGTTCAGTTGAACATAAGAGGTACTTTGGCGCCATCATGTGGCCAAATAAAATTCCTACACAATGGCGGCCACTGGCAGCGCAGGCCCTTAATTACTATATTTTCCGCAATAACAACGGAAAGCAGTAACAGATGCAGCCGAAATGCAGTTACAAATATTAGGATTTAAGAAAAACCTACAAAGGCTATTAAGGCCCAACTGAGTTCCCAGCGCTCAGAGAGCCCCACAACATCACATACCCACCCTCCAGTAGTTTACACACAGAACAAACTGAATCTAGAATAAACAAAAAACACGCTAAATGCAATAACTTACTTTCTGTCATCAAATTAACACTCGGAGCATCACTTCTCAGGACTACACCGGGAATGTGGTCTCACATGCTAATTTTATAGCGACAGGACTGCGAGTTCAACCAGTTGAGGACAGTTGTTTAGTCTGACCACAGGACTGTCCTTCTGATAACTGAGGTGAGTTCTTTCTTCAGGATACTGTCCAACTGTGCTGCCACCAAAGCTCCACAGAGCTCTAGGCAAGGAAAAGAGAGGGTCCATTTTGGAGCTACACAGGAACGAGCTAGGATGAAGGTGAGATGAACCTGATTGCCGCACTCTTCAGTCCTCATATAAGCTACAGCCCCATAGGCTTTTCAGATGCATCTGCGAAGATGTGCACTTTGCGGATGTCCTCTTGTAAGTTGGCTTGGGTAGGAGCATAGGCATGTGGGAAGGTAAGCTGAGGTAGGAACTTAAGCTCTGCCTCCCAGTCATTCCAAGCTTGAAGGGATATGGACGGAAGATTTGAGTCATCCCAACCATGCTTCTTATCCCACAGCTGCCTAAGGAGGAGCTTGACAAGTAGTGAAAGGTAACAAATAGCCTAAAGGGTCATACTGTGACGCTAGGACTCTATAGATGTTCCGAAGAGCTGGCATCTTGTAGGTCACAGGTCTGTGCTTGTAGCCCAAGGAGTCTGTGTTGCAGTCCCAACTGAGGCCAAGTGTTGTCTCTAAAGAGCTGGATTTGTCTTCTGCCAGCCACAGATCCAGGCTTTGCGATCTCGCTTCGGGAGGCAAGTGACTCACAATACTGGGGTGATTGCAAGCCCACTGACGTAACTCAAAGCCGGCTGATTTTAGCAGTTCTCTTCGTTGGTCTACAAGGATTTTGGCTTCTTTAGATGAACCAACACTTTGTAGACAGTTGTCTACGTAGAAACACTTCTCAATAGAGAATCGTAGGTTGTCATTGGGCTGGTGTGTTCTGTTACATGACGCTGTAGAGCGAATGTTGCACAGCAGGGGCTTGAGTTTGTCCCAAAGGGCAGGACCTACCACTCAAAGATTTCAGGTTCATCCACCTTCAACTCCTGCCAAAGGAACTTTAACAGGGGGTGATCCTCCGGGAGGAGAAGTACTTGATGGAACATCCCCTTGATATCGCCATTCACAGCTATGGGATATTCATAGAACGTAATTAAGACTCCCAGTAAAGGGGCTCCAAGCATGGGGCTAGGCAGCAGAAACAGATTCAGGGACTGTCAAAGGTATTTATGAGAGCAGTTGAAAACCAGGTGATTCTTCCTATTATGACTGACAAGATGATGATGGGGAATGTACCAGCTCTCCTTTGATGAGGTGTTACTTCTTTTACAGCTCCAGAATGAATCAGCTTCTGCATTTCTGCTCTGTAGGCATCAGCCTGATGAGAATCCTTTAGAAGGCGTCTCTCTGTGCTTTGAAGCATAGCCATGACAGATTCCTTTGGTGCATTCGGTTGCAGCATCTGGGCATGGCAGAGGAGATGTGTGGCATACCTCAGCACGCCACCCACCATTATGCGAACCGTTTTAGCTTCGAGCAGAGCCACAGCTTGAAGATCCTGCTTTGACCGGGTCACTTCCTTTTCAGATGTGTAAGGTACTGCTTCCATCTGCCAGAGACGCTCTACTTGCTTAAATAAATTATCCGATTGGAAGGACGTGTATAAGCATAGGGCAGGCTGGGTTGGCCGCGCCATCAAAAGAGGTACAAAGGTACAATCTTGAGCAGAACACGATGGCCGACCCCATGTCGATCTAAGTAGAGGGAACTCGACACTTAGACCGAGTTCTAAGTGTCGAGTGTAAGAAAGTTGCCTTACACTGGTAAGGCAACTTTCTTCCTTTGCAGAGACACCCATGTTGTTTCTTTCAGTTCTGACATTTACCTTATGAAGATCCAGCAGGTGTTTCCCTTGGCAAAGGCTGCAGGGTTTCTTTAGTGTGCACTGAGCTACTAGATGGTTTCAGGCACAATGCCAGCATCGTTTGTTGACTTGAATCCAGTTCTTTATTTCTTCTTTGGAGAACGTAGCCATACTATCGCATTGACTGAAATAATGTTCTGTACTCTCACAGTAGGCACAATAGGCTTTGCTCTTAGCCTTCCCTCAAGCTCGACTCTCCTTTGGTAGCAGAAAAGTGTGTTCTGAGGGTCCTTTCCCATTATGTAGGACTGTTACAGTCTGTTTGAAGGGATGGGCAACTGCCTTTCTGCAGGTCTGTTCTTGGTTACTCTTCCCACCAGCTTGGCTATCGAACCCTTGACACCATGACCCATGACGAAGCCATTTAGATAAGTCATACAGGGTGTAGGTGGTGCCGGGGTCTTTGAACTGATGGTGACGTAAGTCAGCTCTTTGCTCTGGAGGGAGCTTGCTTGTCAGACGGGTAATGTGAGAGCCACCATCCAGTTCCACTTCTCCCTGAAGTCCTAATGTTTGCAACAGACCAACTAGTGAATGCACCTGGAGAGAAAACCTTTGGAAGGCTACTATATCACCTCTCCTTATTTCTGGGCCATCTAGGACACTTGCTATTTTCCTTAAGGCAAGCTGATGAGGTTGTCCAAATTTATCATGGAGTGCAGCCATAGTATCAGTATAAGGCTTTGGTGAGTTCAGGTAAGCGTCAGCTATTAGCCGAGCTTCATCAAACTTAAGATGGGCCACAAGTATTTGGTACTTAAATAACTCAGTAGAGTTAGGAGGGAGTAAGTTCTCCAGGGCCATTCAGAGCCTGGCAAACTCAGAAGGATCCGAATGAATGAACTTTGGGATTGTTGGTTTGGGCCCCCCATATAATAACTCAGATGAAAGAGGTGGAGCTGAATTATACCAGTTCGGCATCTCACATGTTGTCCCCGTGACTGGGGTAGGGGGGCTTAACCAGAGCAGACTTTGGTTTCAGCAGACCTGCATTACTTGATGTCCACTTTGAAGACGGCTCAAAATGATGCAAAGGAGCATGGAACATGTTTCCTCTATGATCCTGAGCCTGAGGGATGCGTGTCGGCAGGAAGGATTTACGGGGCAAAGGTGCTGGATTAGGCAGGCGGTAGTACTGTGAGCCATAATCCAAATACTGTTCTTCAACCTTTAAGTTTGGAGAATCGTGTGTGCAGCTCTTCTCCAGGTTCAGGCCACGGAGGTGGATAAGGCCACTCCTCCTCATCTTCGTCTTTAATTGGCCTGCTGTTAGTGGTGGTGTTATACACCCGTTCTGAACTTCTTATGGGGGCTGATGAACGGTATATTTTGAGGCAGTCAGCTGAGCCATATCCTTCCTCAGTGAGTGAGCAGCTTCAATCAGTGTTTTGATATCACTGCTCGCCTCATTAAGTTCCCTCAGGCCCTCCAGTAGAACTTCCTGGGATTGAAGTAGCTTCTCTCTTTCCACCTGCAATGCTCTGAATCCTTTAAGAGGGGGTTGGATGGAGGACTCCAGCAGGTTGTACGGGGAAAATTCAGGTCTGAGATCCCTAAAGTTCCTCGCTTGTTCACTTCTCTCCAGCCGAGCAGAAGTAGGAGAGCAGGTTACACCACTATCACGGCAGAAAGGTGGTGCATTGCTATGCTGAGGTTGGCTTGCCACGTGTCTTAGGGGAGGCGATAGGCCTGTCGCGATAAACAATAAATCAATTAATCGCACGATAAATTAAAACTATCGGCCTCATTTTAATTATTGCTTTATCGTTTCTTCCGGCCTTTTTTTCTTTCTGTTGATGACTGAATGAAAAAAGGCTCAACTTCGGTGCTCTCCACTGACCCTCCCTTCCTCATTTCCTTAGTGTAAGTCCCAGTGCACACTGAACAATCTTAGAGCTGTCTGGCGATTGTCGGCCAATTTTCAAAACATGAGAGACCACACATTAGCCGACAGAAATTCTAGGTATAACGGTTCGATCGGGCTTGATCATGCCATGTGGTGTCCAACAATGGGCACAAAATAATGGCTACAAGTCCAGTTAACTAATTGTAAAACCAGGCATTAATCAGTGCTTTACTACAATCTACCTGCATGTAGCTAGTGTCAACGTAAAGTCCTGACTGACTGAAAATTATTAAACCTATTTATGTCACATTAACGAAGAACAGTTAAAAAGTTACCAGGTTTATCAACTGTGGTAGAAATTTCGCTCCAACTCCTTCTCTTGTCATTTCTATTTTCTTTGCACAAAATATTGAATAAACATTAATGTTGTTTCCACATATCATCTCTGTTGCGCAGTGTCAACTGTTTGAGATTCCCTCCACAATTTTCCCTCAGAAAGCACGGAGGAGAATCCGCGCTTTCTGATTGACTACCTGTCACATTCAACAGGCCGCGTCAACGCTCCCAGTCGGGAAATTCTAGTTATATGGTTCTATTGGGTTCGTGCTGTGTGGTGTCCAACAATGGGCACAAAATAATGGGTACAAGTCCAGTTAACTAATTGTGAAACCAGGCATTAATCAATGCTTTACTACAATCTACCTGCAATGCATGGGACTAGTATCAGTCTTGACTGAATGAAAATCATTGCAACCTATTTATGTCACGTTAACGAAGAACAGCTGAAAAGTTACTGGGTTTATCACCTGCGGTAGTGATTTCGCTCTAACTCCTCCCCTTGTTATTTATATTTTCTTTGCACGAAATGTTGAACAAACATATCTCTGTTGCGCCGTGTCAGCTGTTTGGGATTCTCTCCTCAGAAAGCTCGGAGGAGAATCCGCGCTTTCTCATTGGCTACCTGTCACATTCAACAAGGCTGCGTTAACAGTCGGGGAAAACCCCTGATTTAGACAGAGCGGCCACCACGGTCTACTGTAACACACCACACACTTGATGGTCGGTCCAACATCCAACGTTCTAAGATTGTCCTATGGGGAGAATTGGGGCAAAAAATCCTGTAGTGTGAACTATTGCATTGACGTGTCCATCTTTTCTATTTAAATCTAATGATTACTGAAGGGCAGACTTAATAATCTGCACTCTTTTGATTGAATACAGTATTTATTTCCACTTTGGCTTTATGTTGTTTAGATTTTATTCAAGTGCATTTTTTGTTAATGGAGACTGAGAATCTGCCTGTCGATCTCCCGCTCCCTTCTTCCCTCAAGTGGGTGCTGTACCGGTCCGTCGTGTTGAAGAGAGAGCTGAGCCAAACAGCGAAGCTCTCGATTTACCGGTCGATCTACGTTCCTACCCTCATCTATGGTCATGAGCTTTGGGTCATGACCGAAAGAATGAGATCTCTGATACAAGCGGCCGAAATGGGTTTTCTCCGTAGGGTGGCTGGCTCTCCCTTAGAGATAGGGTGAGAAGCTCAGTCATTCGGTAGAGTAGAGCCGCTGCTCCTTCACGTCGAGAGGAGCCAGTTGAAGTGGCTCGGGCATCTGATCAGGATGCCTCCTGGACGCCTCCCTGGTGAGGTGTTTCGGGCACGTCCCACGGAGAAAAGGCCCCTGGGAAGACCCAAGACAGGCTGGAGGGACTATGTCTCCCGGCTGGCCTGGGAATACCTTGGGATTCCCCCGGAGGAGGTGGAAGAAGTGGCTGGGGAGAGGGAGGTTTGGGCCTCCCTTCTTAAGCTGCTATCCCGGTGACCTGACCCCGGATAAGCGGAAGAAGGTGGCTGGATGGATGGAGACTGAGAATCCATTTTATATTTGTTTTTGGATGTTTTGTTTATTTTGTTGATCAGTTCCAGCATTGTGTTCTTTTGAAAATAAAGTGTTTCTATCTTTGATAGGAAATCGTATGCATCATTACGTCATTTCTATTAAATCAGTGTAAAAAGGTCTTGAAACAATATTATCGTTTATCGCAATAATTTTTAAGACAACCATTCATTCAGCAAAATTTGTTATCGTGACAGGCCTAGGAGGCGATGGGGTTTCCCAATGTGGAATGGAATGATGTGTGTACTCAACTTTGAAGTCATCAAATCGGCTTTTTCTGCGTGACTGCCGTTTAGGTCTCACATCAGGGAATGTCACTATCTCTGGCTCCATCCTGAAAGCTGGATCCGGCTCGAAGGACCAGTCTTAATTAGGGTTAGGTACGTAGGTATTTGCAGCAAACAGGATGGTGTATCGGTCAAGATATAGGAAGGAGGACATGAGACCAAAGCTTTATCTTTAGATGTGTGCTGGTTTATTTCGGCTTGATACTCAGTGTTGCCAGAGTCTGTAATAACAAATAAATTGCCATTAGGCTAATATATTACAGTAATAGAGGTTCAACTAATACAAACTCAAACAAGATATATCTAATAAGAAATAAACTCAACCATCCACATTTGCATGTAAATCCACAACCTACACAAATTACTCAATTGTCATAAAGTTTACATCATTAGACACAACTTCAGTGAAAAAACCCCCCACAACCACAGACAGCCTTTTGGTTCAGTTGAACATAAGAGGCACTTTGGCGCCATCATGTGGCCAGATAAAATCCCTACACAATGGCGGCCACTGGCAGCGCAGGCCCTTAATTACTATATTTTCCGCAATAACACAACGGAAAGCAATAACAGATGCAGCCGAAATGCAGTTACAAATATTAGGATTTAAGAAAAACCTACAAAGGCTGTTAAGGCCCAACTGAGTTCCCAGCGCTCAGAGAGCCCCACAACATCACATACCCACCCTCCAGTAGTTTACACATAGAACAAACTGAATCTAGAATAAACAAACAACACGCTAAATGCGATAACTTACTTCAAATTAACACTTGGAGCATCACTTCTCAGGACTACACTGGGAATGCGGTCTCACATGCTAAGAATGCAGCAAACTGACCCGGAAGTATATTAAATTGCTCTCATAAGTGGTAGCGCAGCACAAAACTCAGTCTTACGTCACTTCCTAGGATACTCTCTAAAGCTATATTACAAAATAAAATACAGAAATGTCAGCGCCTTTCATACAAAATCTATGGTGTATTGTGAAGAGGAAGATGTGATACACCAGACCCAACAATTCAGAAGAGCTGAAGGTCACCATCAGAGCAACCTGGACTCTCATAACGCCACAGACTGATGGAATCCATGCCACACTGCATTGCTGCAGTAATCTGGGCAAAAGGAGCCCCAACTAAGTACGGAGTGCTGTACATACTTTTCCTGTTCATACTTTTCAGTGAGCCAACATTTCTAAAATTTCTGTTTTTTGTATTGGTCTTAAGTAATATTCTAATTTTCTGAGATACAGAATTTGGGGTTTTCATTAGTTGTGCGTACTAACAAATGAATATAATATACAAGTTTCACTCTTTGAATGGGATTACTGATGGGGATAATGATTTAAATAAACTTTTTTATGATATTAAAATTTTTTGACCATCATCTGTACATGGTATCTCTTTAAATCTGAAATAAATCCAGAATTAGATCTAACAAAGTCTGCCTATAGGCAAATGCTGTAACTCCTTTCCAACATATTTTGAAACTATATTTAAAGGATTTTAGAAAATATTTCAAGAATACAAGTTCACAAGCTTTTTCATCATGGGAAAAGTTGAAACTGTTATAATCATGATTCTGGATGAAAATCTCCTTTGCTTGACTTACGGTTGGTATGGAAAATATTCAAACCCCTTTGAATTTTTTATTCTGTGTCATTGCAGCCATTTGCTACAATCAAAAAAGTAAATTTTTTTTCACGACTGCACATTCAGCATCCCATCTTGACAAAAAAACCCAAAAAAAAACCCAGAAATGTAATTTTTTTTTACATTTATTAATCAAAAACTTAAATATCACATCTCCTTCAGACCCTTTGCACAGTATTGAGTAGAAGCATCCTTTTGAGCTAGTATACCCATGAGTCTTGGTAAAAAGTTTTTCACACCTGGATTTGGGGATCCTCTGCCATTCTTTCTTCTCTCCAGTTTCATCAGGTTGGATGGTGAATGTTGGTGGAACCATTTTTTAAAAAGGTTTTATTGGCTGCAGTGGTCTTTATTTGATGGTGAATTGACAGTAAAGTTTATAATGAGAGAAGGTGGAAGACATGCGGCAAAGGTCAAACTGGCTGGGAATCAAACCTATAACAGCCACATCAAGGTATAAGGCCATTTTTTAAGGCCACTGTGCTCTTATGAACCTTAAGTGCTGCAGAAAATTTTTTGTAACCGTGGCTAGATCTATGCTTTGCCACAGTTCTGTTTCTAAGCTCCTTGGGCAGTTCCTTCAACCTCATGATTCTCATTTGCTCTGACATGCTTTTTTACATTCTGAACTCGTGACACTTGCAGGTTAGCTATGTTTTGCAATCTGTGCTGTTTAAAGAAATGCACTCTTGTACAAAAGTTGTTTTTTGAACAAGTTCTTGACTCCAGTTTCTGCAGTTCATTGGACATAGGGGTGGGTACCTTTGACACTTGAATCGATTCTGTACCAATATCCAGTACCTGGGAATCGGTGTTGGTACTTAATGGTACCAGTTTTTGGTACTTTTGTGTGTGTTGTTCTTTAATAATAAACTAGTTAACATATTTATTTCTAAATATATAAAATGTAACAAATATATCAAGACAACACCCAACTCTTCACATTGTAACGTCACAACTGTTTGACAAATTGCTTGAAAGTGAAAACTTTTCAGAGCAACTAACAAAGTGTTTTGTCTTATTGAACAAATTAGAATCCAATTCCATGTACTCCGAATTGTCATTTCCCCTTAGATCGTAAATGTTGCTGTCACAATCACCAAATGTATTAAACATTTGTTTGTTCATGTTGCTGGCTACAGATGAAGAGTCGCTGACGGATGCAGGCCTGCTAATGGAGACTAATAGGAGTTGTAGGTCTGAGGCTATCAAAAATTGTGCATTCTTCAGCCTTGAGAAAAATCTTGTGCTTACCAGGTGCTTTCTCAAACTAGACATGTTTCTACCGCTGGCCTTGCACTTTACATCGCAAATATTGCAACGAGCAATTTGCATTGCATTTTGAAAAATGGAGCCATAGCTTTGAGCATTTTCTACAGGTCATGCTTTCTTTGTTTACTGAACTAGCGGCTGCTGACATCATTACACTCTTTTGTGTGGTATGCTGCATTCAGGACAAGCATAAAAAATCCCCCACTCTTCCTCCATACTGTCACAATGTTGCGTTTAGGTACTGGAACATGGTACAGTCTGATTTTATGTGAATAGGTACTTGGTCGTACCACAGGATTACGGTTAGTACTTATAAAAGTATCGAATTTAGTACCCATCTGTAGTTGGACATAGAGCTGTGTAATTGTATCAATTCTATAACATTTATTGATATTTTTTTCCTCAAAGTATCAATTTTTCATCTGTGAGTATCGATACTTTAAATCCTACTTTGAGTTTTATGTCACAGTCACATGAATTAAATGACAGCTATCACACACGACATTTTTACCCAGTTGCACATCTACATTAAAAATATAGTTGTAAATGAATAAGACTATATTTTTAATGCACATGTGCAACTGTGTAAAAATGTTACAAACTTTTTTGTTGTAAATGAATAAGACAAAAAAGGTTACTTTCTGCATAACCAAATACACAAAGTCACACAATTAACATTTAAACAAAGCAAATATATAACAAAAACATTTATTACACCATTATTACACTATCCAAATCCACCAAGTCTATGGAACAGTCACAAAATGTCACCAAAATCATTCTGTCCCTCTAAAATATTTCAGAAAATCTTAAAAATGCACCGAATCGTATAGAACTTTATTATTTGCAGAATATTGTGATATATATCATATTGTGATCAGAATACTGCATATTGTAGTGTATTGTGAGATTAGTGTATCTCTACAGCCCTAGTTGGACATGGCAGTTTTTTTCCCCCACGTCTCAGTTTTGACCATATGGAACTTCAGAAAGGTTAGATTTCCTCCAGAAAACTTGCTAAGCCCAGGGGTCGGGGCACCAGAGGCCCATCTTGTTTATGTATAAAAAGACATTAGGTTGACAGTGAATGTAAAATATCACTGAATAATCTTATGTTACCAGAAGATATTATTGGTGAAATGCTTCTTAAACCCACAACTACACAGTCTTAAAAACAAGAAATCAAAAAAATACATTTAAAATGAATATCAGTTATTTGCACTTCTGTTAAATTCAATTAGCAGCTCCTTATTCCCCCTGCCCTCGGTCTAATATTGACTGAGGATTCTCAGTCAAGGTAAGGAGAAGGGGGTTGGAACTGCACCCTCTAACTATCATATTAATGGCAAAAATACATATATTTTTCAACATACACTTGTTTGTGAATAAAATCGTAGGTCTGATGTTGAAGTTAGAAAAATCGCTTTTATTTACTTTTGTAATTGTCGTATTTTCCATACATAATTTTGTAAATGTGCTTGCAAGAGCAGAAAAAACTTTCCTTACCCCCAAACACAGAAAAGATTGAACTACAGAGAAAACTTCTAGCTTAAATTTTTTCAGGCTGCTTTTATTATGTTTATATACGGAATTGAAAGCCGTCTGCTGCAACCATCAGATAAGGGTGGTGACGGAGAGGAAGAATTCCATAGGAATGATGGGAGGTGCAGGGAGGATAGAGTAATACTGGAAAATAATACAAAACCACTGGAGGAAAAAGAGATAAAATATTAGATTTGTGGTTAATATGGACTGACGCTTGAGGTATTAAGATTGTTATATTTGCTCCTTTTTAACTTTGAGCCCCTGCCCCTCCAAATGTCTCTTCATGGCCCTGCTGCATGACTGTAAGTAGACAAAGCATTTGATATGGCACAGTTTGATGCATTACCTCTGCAAAAAAAAAGAAAAAAAAAAGGATTGTCATAATGAAAAAATAATAAAACTACACGGCGAGCATGACATCTCCACAGTCTGAACCACTGGTCCACTAAAACACCGGCCAACCAGGAATACATACATAAACTTCATCAGCGCAGACACAGAGTCACTGCTGGTCATCTTGTGTGAATTGTAAACGCACACACGCACATAATTCTTTGTTCACAAAGATACAGTAGAGAAAGAGTATTTTGTCAGCCACCAATTGTTAAGTTCTTCATATCATCGGTAGACTTCAACTATGAGAGACAAAATGAGAAAACATATCTAGAAAATCACATTGTCCGATTTTTAAAAAAGAATTTATTTGCAAATTATGGTGTAAAATAAGTATTTGGTCAATAATAAATGTTTATCTCAATACTTTATATATTCTTTGTTTGCAATGACAGGGGTCAAACTAATAACTTATTCTGCAAGTCTTAACAAGGTTTGCACACACTGTTGCTTGTATGTTGGCCCATTCCTCCATATAGATCTCCTTTACAGCAGTGATGTTTTGGGGTTGTCGCTGGGCAAAACAGACTTTTAACTCCCTCCAAAGGTTTTCTATGGGGTTGAGATCTGGAGACTGATGAGACCACTCCAGGACCTTGAAATGCTTATTACAAAGCCAGTCCTTTGTTGCCCAGGTGATGTGTTTGGGATCATTGTCATGCTGAAAGACCCAGCCATGTTTAATCTTCAACGCCTTTGCTGATGGCAGGAGGCTTGCACTCAAAATCTCAAGTTACATGGCCCCATTCATTCTTTCATGTAAACTGATGTTGCCACCCCCATGCTTTCTGATTATGGTGTTCTTAGGATGCAACTCAGCATTCACTCTCCTCCAAGCACGACGAGTTGTGTTTCTACCAAACAGTTCTACTTTGGTTTCATCTGACCATATGCCATTCTCCAAGTGCTCTTCTAGAACATCCAAATGCTGTCTAGTAAACTTCAGACGGGCCCTGATATGAAATGGCTTAAGCAGGGGAACACGTCTGGTACTGTTAAAGTTTGTTAGTCCCAGCCTTTCACTAGACCCCCTGTGTAGTTCTCCTTGATCGAGGAAGATTATCAGTGGACTTGTGTGTCTTCCACTTTCAGTTTTTTCTCCCACTGTTGATTTCTCCACACCAAGTTGCTTGCCTGTTGCAGATCCAGTCTGCCAAGCCTGGTACAGGCCTACAATTTTGTTTCTGGTTCATGGAAAGCTCTTTGGTTTTCACAATAGTGGAGTTCTAAGTGTGACTGAGGTTGTGGACAGGTGTCTTTAATACTGATAAGTTCAAACATATGCCATTGTTACACTTTTTAAGTCCACAATTGGCTATATCTTTAAACAATTTTGGACATTTTATGTAATGTCTTTGGAAGCTTCTCATAGGTTTATTGATACCTGAGTTAATTAGAGATGCACCTCTGGGTGTAATTTAAGGCACACCTTAAATGTGCCTTAATTTCCCGAGATGTTCCTTGTGTAATCTCATGGAAAAATTGAAAGAAATCAGCCAACATATCAGGAAGAGAATTGTGGACTTGCACAAGTCTGGTTTGTATTTTTGTGCAATTTCTGGATGCCTAAAGGTGCGTTCATTTGTACAAACAATTATTGCAAGTGCAAACAAGATGACATTGTCTATCCATTGTGCAGACACTGGTTCTGTGTCCCAGAGATGAACATGGTTGATGCCTGAAATATGCATATCATCCCAAGAACAAAAGCAAAGGACCGGGGGTCTTTATAAAGGATTTATACTAAAAGTGCACATATGCTTCATGTTACACAGATTTTTTTTAGTGTACACAAAGAAAATCATATTTATAAAACAATATATATGCACACCAACATGCAATTTTCCCTTATAAATTACAACTGTACCTAAAAGTTCCACCTCAGGTTCTTTCCTGAACACACCCAAACTCAACCATTAGTGGTCAGTCCAAAGCACCTCGTGAACCACCTGATGGTTAACACCTCTAATTGAATAAAGATGGAGTGGTTCTGGTGGGTTGGTCTCTCCAATACTGGACCCAGTTCAGCTCATAGGGAATCTAGATCGGCTTATAAACAGTCATCAGCATAGGTTAGAAGACCTTGGTGATCCCTGAAAACGTGTTCTCTCCTGATTCTCCCACTCAAAATGACATCCAGCAGCGCCAGTGCATTCATTGCATAACTTTTAGATATTTACAGCGACCAGTGTGAATACTTCACAACTTGTCATAATTGTGTTGGATTCATACAAAAAATTCAGATTTGTAAAACTGAAAGAAATAAAACTATTGTAGGTCTCATCCTGTGGTCATTGGGGAGAAGAATGCAAAGATGATGGATGGATGGATGGATGGATGGATGGATGGATGGATGGATTGGATGGATGGATGGATTGAATTGTATTGAATTGAATCTGACTAGGGTAATGTTTCTGCTGTGTACGTAATCTGATTTGGGCCTCTATCACAGACTGAATAGGACATCTTAGTTACCTCTTTGGTATTAATAATGTCCTTTTCTTTTCCTTTTCTCTATACACCCAAAGAGCCCAGCTGACCATGTGTTTGAGAGCCATCATTAAGCACGACTTCCCAGGACGCTGGACCGCCATTGTAGACAAGCTCAGCATGTACCTGCAGTCTCAGAACAGTGGCACCTGGTATGGCAGCCTGCTGGCTCTCTACCAGCTCGTCAAAACATACGAGTGAGTAACCTGATTAAAATCAGTCATTTTCCCCTAAACCCAGATCTCTTAAGGACAGCATAGGTCGTTGGGACTACAGCATAGGTCATTAGCACTTTGCGAATCTCAAAGATTCCCACAGTGCTCGCTGAGAGCTCCTGTCTTGGCCTCATAATCTCTCCAAGAAGTTCTGGTTCTAGAGTGTGTCATTCAGTTGCTAAGAGCAACTCTTAGCAAGGAGATGACAGAAATGTCCATCTTAGTGAGAAAGAGTGGTTGACCCCATTGTGTAATAAATTAATTAATTGGTAATAAATTTATGTGTGATGCTGTCTTCTATAGACTGGGGTTGCTGCTTCTTCTACTACTACTTGTTTAAAAGTGGTTGGCAAACAACTAAATGCTGAATGGAGCATTACTACCACCAACTAGAAGTGTGGACCAAATACTCCACCCCTTTAGCCCTTCACACAGCATCAGCATGTTTGATCACACTTTATTTACTTCGTCATTATTTAGATTTGTTGTGGGTTCTCGCATCTGGAAATTTTACTATGTCATCTATTTGCTATCAATGTGGATTGCTCGGCTGTCAATCACTGCGATTGTCAAGCATTTGTATTGGTCAGCTTGGACACAAAGTATAAAGCATGCTCAATGTTGAGCTCTTTTTTAATTCTATCTCAGTTTAACCAATTTCAAAGATTATTATGACATTAACTGATATTGTCTACTTGGTAATTGGAGTACAGGCGCTGGTTTGTGGAAAAGACACCCAATAGGTCATGAGCCAGTTATTGTACATGGTTAAAAATGCTGATCAGGTCATTTCCATTGTAAAGAATGTAGTTCAGTCTCAAACTTGAACATTAAACTAACATTGACTTTTCATTACAATGTCCACTCATTCCTTCATTTAGTATTCAACAATAAATAATGCCCATTGAGAATTGAATTCAATGTGAGTCCATGAAGTTTAGCTCATGCAAACTTCATGGGCCAACCATAAAGTTTGCATGAGCAGGCCAACCATAACTCCATTAGCCATTCTGAGATCTCTTGCGTGAGATGTCTCATGACTTCAGGAGACCCTCATTTCTTTGAGTCTCCTTGAGGCCATGTGTTATTGATGCTTCAGGAGCAGAGTTGTTAGGAGTTAATTGATCATGCATCTCTGAACATATGTGAGCTAATAAAGTTAGGTGATGGGGTAGAATCAGTTGATCAAAACATTTTAAGATTAAGTTGAGGCAATAACTTAATAAAAATAAATTGTCTTAGTAAAATTATTTAAAATCATGGCGATAGTGAGTAATAAACTATGTAGGACTTGTAATAAAGTGACTGCATTTATTTGATGGGAAGTAGCAGTTCCAGCAGATGCCACTGCTGCCACTGCTTCAGATTTCATCTGAGTTTGAGGTTAACTGACGTCTCGTCTGTGTGGGCTTCAGGTACAGGAAGGCAGATGAGAGGGAGCCGCTACTGGCAGCCATGCAGATTTTTCTGCCTAGGATTCAACAGCTCATCAGCCAGCTGCTTTCTGATGCAACCATTTTTTCTGTCCTCATCCAGAAGCAGGTCCTCAAGATCTTCCATGCTCTTGTCCAGGTAGGATTATGTTGGTTTGTTTATTCCATTGACATGGTCCACCTCAGAACTCATGCTATCGCTAACATTACTTAGGATGTTTTCACACTTGATAGTCCGGTAGACTCGGTTTGATTGGGGATCAGACTTGCAACATATGTAAAATTTTCAGGACTCTAGTTTGCATTCACACTACATTGTGTCAAACGGCTCAAACCAACTGAAAAACCCATTTCCCCCGCTGCCTGTGGTGGTGCTGCACTAAGAACTGCTGAAGGAATCTACACAAAAATCTCAAAAGAAGACAGAGCAGAGGTCCTTTTTGGTAGGACTCCACAACATGTTGCTCCTGGGTCTAGTGTTAAGAGTAGCATCTAGTTCATCATACCAAGGAAACTGAACTTCCACTTGTCCTTAGAATGTCACGTATTTTGTTGTATTGATGGCAAAGTCTTTTTCTGCACAATACCTTAGTGCGGTACTGTGCAACCATATGAGGGAATCCCAGTGCGTCCATTTTCAAACTTCTTAGCTTGAAGAAGTGTTTGGTTGCAAGTAGTTGCGATATATTTTGTTCTGACCATATTTGTCAGTTCCATGTCTGACTACGAGCCATTTTTTCTGCAAATGATAAAAATGCTAGTTTGTTATGGTTGTATTGACACAGAATGCCCTGCGCTGTAGTTCACTTTCTGCTTTTGATATATTTTCAATCGTGCAAAAGTTCACTTCAACCAGAGTAAGACCGAGATTTTTAGGCAGATCAGAGTTCATTTTTTTAGTCTGTTTTGGAATTCAAATTTACATTCTCACCTCCCAAAGGAATCAGACTTTCTTGACAAACAAATTATTATCTGATTCAAGACTCTAATTCTGGGCTGGTGAAAAGTTAAATATTTTATCTGCGACAAAAAAACAATTACAACACATTGATCCTTTCAGATTTTCAGCAGCATTTATAGCAATAATGTTAATAATAATTCATAATAATAATGCATGTGATGTCATCAGTTTCATTGTTGCTAGCATACAGACACAACACCCCAATGCATTTGTGGCAATATCTGATTTTAACCATACCTCACTCTTCAGCACTGTCAACATTTCACCAGTTTGTCAGCTGCTCCACCAAGAAAACAATGTATGTATGTGTATGTTTCCAAAAATAGTCCTCCTCTGGGGAAATCTGACCATAATCTTGTTTTTCTCTGCACTGAAGACAAACCCCTAGTGAAGAGGCTACGTATTAGGAAGATGGCTGTTAGGAAATGGTTATAGGAAGCACAAGAGGACCTGCAAGCTTTGAAGCAACCGACTGGAGTAAGCTCTGCCAGCCACATCAGTGTTATGGCTGAGTCTGTGCCTGAGTGTGGTAACCGCTGGTGGCCGTAAGCCACTGAAACTATACACACGCTTATAGTCGCAGCAGAGTAGAGAGGTGTATAGAGAGGCAGCAGAAACGGGGCTGCAGGTCCGGTGTCATATTAAGTGCTGAGGAAACAGCCAAACAAGCCACCACTTCCGAGCGTAAATCTCTCCAATTCCAGATCCATCACCATCTTCAATAACTCTTTGAATAATCTTCATTAATGAAGTACAACATTTAATTTCCCTTTGGTATTAATAAAGTATTTTTTAATGGAATTTGAATTAACTCAGTTTGTAGTAAAAATGGTTTCAGATGATTTTTACTAGATTTTTTTAGCAATAATTTGTCAAAAATTATTAATCGGATATTTTCAGTGGGATTAAACTGTTAGTAACTTATAGCAATGAATAACCTTTGGTACAGCAGAAAATTTGGGTTTTGTAATGAGGTACCAGTATTAACCTTGATGCTGTCCCACAGTACTCGCTGCCCCTTCAGCTGATCAACCACACTGTGATGACGCAGTGGATGGAAATTCTGCGATCCATTGTGGACAGAGACGTACCTGCAGTAAGACAAAGAAAGAAGTTTAAGCTATCTGTTTAAATTGTAAATGATACAATAATTATATTGGTGATACTTGACAAAATCACAGAAAATCTTCTGAATGATTGGTTGCGGTTACAGTGGAACAATGTGGAGTAGTTCAATGAGTGTGAATGAGGCACTGCAGAAGTTAAAAGGTAGTGTTACAGGAAAACCATGTTGTATTAAAGTAAGAACTCAAATATCTATTTTCATGTCAGTTACCTGTACAAAACTCTGAAGCAATTTGTTTTGTTAATGGTGTTTTATTTTGTAACAGTACAACAGGACATTTGATTATGATTCTCTTACAAGAATAATCTTACACATAGTCTTTATTCATTTTTTGCTAGTTATGGCAGCACAAACTCATGCAATGAAGAGTTTTTAGGTCTTCCATCTTGAACTTGCAGTGGGCTGTGTTTGTTAGGAGACTTTAGAAGTTGATGAGGACGACCGTCCAGAGCTGGCATGGTGGAAGTGTAAGAAGTGGACGTTGCGCATCATCACTAGGCTGTTTGAGCGGTAAATCTCAGAGCAGAAAAGCAGAGTTAGAGTTCACAAAAGTATGAAGCAACTGTTATCCTCACTTGTTTGATTTTAACCACAGGTATGGAAGCCCCGGCAATGTGACCAAGGAGTACCAGGAGTTTGCAGACTTTTTTCTGAAGACCTATGCAGTAGGCATACAACAGGTTAGCTTGTATCACTGAGATGCTCTAACACTTAATAGACCCTCGAGAAATTTTGTGCCACAAAGTTTTTTATTTTCTCCCATTTTTGCTGTGTTAAATAAATCATAATGGTTTTGGTTTTGTCTTATCATGCAGGTCCTGCTGAAAGTGGTCGACCAGCACCGACGTGGTCAGTATGTTACTGCTCGGGTTTTGCAGCAATGCTTCACCTACCTCAACCAGGGCCTTTCACATTCACTGACATGGAAACAGATAAAACCACACATGCAGGTACATGTACCTTAGCCATAGGATGTTTTTTTTAAATTATATAATAGAATATACTTTATTGATGCAAATATTAGTAAATACAAATATAACAATAAGAACTATAAATGTATTTTTAAAAAAAAACAATATTCCACACTGGTGGGTGTAATTCCAGTAATCCAAGAACAATTCTTGAAGTTGTCTTAAGCAAAATTCCCAAAAAGTAATCCCACCGTGAACAGAATTTTGAAGATAATTCAAAATTCAAATCCTCAATCCCTGGTAGCTTGGCAGTACCCTTAATGTTTCAAAGAACCGCAAGATAAAATTCAACACGTTTGCTCCCAATGTTCAGAGCAATGTTGACCAACCAATGTTGACTTTGCGCTTTGAGTGGTCAAAAATGACTGGAAAAGCGCTATATAAGTTCAGTCCATTTACCATTTTTACCAACATATTTTGAAATTTTTTTATATATATATGTTTCTAAACATTTCTAAAATGTTTCTAAACATTTTAGAAATGTTTTTGCAGTCGTTCTTCATGGGGGTTACGTTCCAAAAAGAACCCGTGATAGGTGAAATCCGCGAAGTAGCAACCTTTATTTTTTTACAATTATTATGCAATGAAATACTCCATAATACATTGAAACCAAAGAACAAAACCTTTTTACAGGCCCAACCATTTGTTTGACAAATAAAAGTACTGTATAAAGGTTTTGTTTTTTTTGTTTTTTTTACAAATAACTACTGTACTGTAAAATAAGAATTTTAATCATCAATACGAACTAAAGGCTTCAAATTGCGAAGATCAGCAACTCCCCACCGCGACCCAAGTCATTGGACTAGAACGGGAGAAAATGAAAAATGATTATAAAAAAAATACAAAGTACAACAGAACAAATAGTGACTCATGTATTTCTGACTGAGCCGCTGCATCCTGACTCCGCTCTGTAGCGTTTTTTTCTTCTAAACCCGCGGTGCAGGTGTATGTTTTCAAGAGAAGAACATAGTTATAGGTAGTTGTTGTCGCTCTTTAACTTTTTCTGCGATAGTTAGCATCTTCCTCTGCCTTCTGGGCCCGACCCCAAGTGCCTTTATCAGTGCAGAACGTTTTGTCGACATTGGTTTTAGAGAAACTTGAAATTGCAAGAGAATTTGCAAACTTAAATTTGACAAGCTGTTTTACGAACGTGTATATATTAAACCACAGCATTATTGACACAGAGAAGAAGCGGAGAGACTGTTTAGCCAATCAGGACGCAGAATACAATGCACTGTGAAAAAAAGAAAAACTGCACAAAAAATCCACGAAGCAGCGAGACCGTGAAAGGTCTAAATGTCTAAATGAATTTAACCAATGCAGCAGGGCTGGCCCAAGCTTCCGTGGGGCCCTAAGCGATCACCACAAAAAAGCTCCAGGATCAGCATTTTTTATTTCATTTTGTTTTTTGTTACTTTAAGACCCGGTTCTGAATGCTGCGTTTAGTAAGGATCCATAACAACCTTTATCTTTTTCAGACTATATGCCAAGAGGTCATCTTCCCTCTAATGTGCTACAGAGATGAGGATGAAAGGTTGTGGCAGGAAGACCCCTATGAGTACATTCGAATGAAGTTCAGTGAGTGTTCAAACATCTTGACTTGACTGTAAA
Source organism: Poeciliopsis paucimaculata (assembly GCA_903067055.1). Taxonomy (NCBI): domain Eukaryota; kingdom Metazoa; phylum Chordata; class Actinopteri; order Cyprinodontiformes; family Poeciliidae; genus Poeciliopsis; species Poeciliopsis paucimaculata. The sequence goes on from CAEGAD010000633.1 coordinate 21,082, forward strand.
AATATGATCCATTTAACACACAGATACAATATGTTCAAATCTGATCATTTTGTTCATTGAAACCTACCATTAATGTTAACTGATGGCATGTGATTGTAGCATAATTTGGTTTCACCTGTGTATTTTTATTAAGTAAGCATATACTATGAGTCTCCATTACAGCAAAACCAGTAATAATAATAATAATAATAATAATAATAATAATGATAATAGATTTTATTTTTAATGGCCTTTAAATTTTTAGATCTCAAAGGACAAAAACAAAACAATCAATTGTAATGGATAAAAATACTTCAATAAATGAATAAATAAGAGATTATTATAAAATGGAAAAAAGTTTAAACCTCAGAAAATAAATGTCTTTTTTTAAACTTTCAGTTTGATTTGATCCTGCTGCTCTGCTGTCTCTAGATGATCTGGTTGTTTTTTCTTGTGTATTTCTTTATTGCAGACATCTATGACGACCATTCCCTTCCAGCAACCGCTGCACAGAGTCTCCTGTGTAAAGCTGCTCGCAAGAGAAAAGAGGTCAGGAAGATTGTGGGCCTTTGGTGCAAATATTGCTCAGTTCAGGTTGGCCTGGTAAAAGAAGTAACAGTGATTTTTAGATGAAGCTGAAGAGTCAATATTGAAAATGAAATTAAGTGCTAGAAAATACTTGGTTAAAGCTACAGTAAGCTACAGTAAGTAACTTTTATAAAAAAAATATATATATTTTTTTTACATATTTGATAAACCGGTCAATTTGAGAGTATTGTGTAAAACAGATAATCTATAAAAAAAATATCAAGCTTCTCTGCCTTCTCCCATTGCTCCCAGTACTAACTGCAGAAATACACCACTCTGTCAGAAACAACCGATTACGGCCAGTAGTAGTTTTACTCCCATTGGTCAAGTAAGCAGCATGTACACAGGATTGATTGTCAGCATTAAGAGCTTCCTCCTACCTCTGATTGGTTCTTTTTGACTGGCAGTTATGCATTTTTGCAAATTGCAACAGTAGCTGAGAGAGAAGGTGGAGCTTGACTTTTTTTCCATAAATTATCTCTCATACCATACTTTCCATGGTGTTCGTTATGGACAATCCGTGATGAGCACAGAAGTCCAAAAGTAGAACACCACTTGAGTTCAGATCGGGGGGAGCGTTCCTCCCAACCACGCCCCTCCAGGTCTCACATGAGCGTTGAAGTCCCCCAGCTGAACGAGGGAGTCCCCAGGAGGGGCACTCTCCAGTACCCCCTCTAAGGACTCCAAAAAGGGTGCGTATTCTGAATTGTCGTTCGGCCCATAAGCAGAAACGACAGTCAGAACCTGTCCCCCCACCCGTAGGCGGAGGGAGGCTACCCTCTCTTTCACCAGGGCGCTGAGATGGGGATCAACAAGTATACCCACTCCGGCGCCTCTCACCGTGGGCAACTCCAAAGTGGAAGTATCTCCAGCCCCTCTCAAGGAGACTGGTTCCAGAACCAGAGCCATGCGTCGAGGTGAGACCGACTAAATCTAGCCAGAACCTCTCAACCTCACACACTAGCTCCGGTTCCTTCCCCACCAGAGAGGTGACATTCCACGTCCCAAGAGCCAGCTTCTGTAACCGAGGATCGGCTTGCCAGGACTCCCTCCCTCGGCCGCCACCCATCTCACATTGCACCTGACCCCTGACCCCTCTCACAGGTGGTGGGCCCATGGGAGGGGGGACCCATGTATCCTCTTTGGGCTTAGCCCGTCCTGGCTCCATGGGTAAAAGCCCGGCCACCAGGCCCTCGCCAACGTGCCCCACCTCGAGGCCTGGCTCCACAGTGGGGCCCTGGTGACCCGCGTCTGGGCGAGGGAATACGAAATCCAAAGGTCTTATTCATCATTGGGGTTGTTGGGCTGTGCTTTGTCTGGTCCCTCACCTAGGACCTGGTAGGGTCACCCAAGGCAGATCCTGGGTGAAGCCTCAGACAGCATAGCTCCTAGGATCAATGGGGCACTCAAACCCCTCCACCACGATAAGGTGGCAGCCTGATGAGAGGACAGTTTTAGCAAATATGTAAAACACAATTTTTTGCTTAGATGATAGTGGTCGGAGTTTGTCCGTCAATTGGTGTGTTGTTGGTTCAGTTATCGCTTTGTCCGCCTCTCGTTGTGTCCTTGGGCAAGACACTTGCCTGCTGGTGGTCAGAGGGCCCAGTAGCGTGGTGCATGACAACCATGCCTCTGTCAAATTGCCCCAGGATCGCCATCTATTTTCCCCAAACATTATCCTATTGGTATGAAACTTATACCAAAGTCCATAGAACATGTGTGATTATGTAGAAAAGTTATTTCACTCTTAACTCTTTATTTGTGCAAGCCAGGAGGGGGATGCATTTTTTGGCACAGCTAATTCTTAGCTTGCTGATATATGCATGCCTTGTCTGTTTCCCCCAAATATTATCCTATTGATATAAAACTCATACCAGTAGCTCAGAGAATTGGTGTGATTAGGCTGAGGTCTTTTTTACCCTCTATTTATCTGAGTTAGCAGGAGATGCATATTTGGCACAGCAAATTATTAGCCTGCCGATATTTGCATGCCCTGTTTTTCAGCTCAAAAGGTGTCTTACAGCTATGAATGTCACACACTGGTAGCTCAGATTATGTGTGTCATTATCTCGAAAATTTCATATATCACATTACCATCCAATATTTTCACTTTGCAGGGCATGCATTCTGGAAAGGGACATTTGGAGGCCCCCGATGACCTTCAATGCATGCAATTCTCAGCAGGCGTGCGTTTCTTGGCATAACACAGTTTATTTGCCATGATGTGAGCTCAAAGTGCAAAGCTACAGTTAGCATACCAAAGGACTGTGTTATGGATAAGTGTGTAATGGATAAGTGACTCAAAACCAAGTCACTCAAAAGAAAAGCTGCAGTTCCCGGTGGAAAGAAAACAACTCCAGAACTACTTATATGATTAGAGGAAGTTAGTCATAACTGCTGAGTGTTGATGTGTTGTTCACTAGCAATTTGTTCACCGCTCTATGCAGTGAGCGGTGGGACTCGTCTCAGTTAGTGAGAACTGCTCTTTGTTTTTTATGACTTTTCTTGCTCATCATGCTCTGCTTACACATGAACAACTATTGTTATTTTTATTTAATAGATAAATACACTTGATAAAAATGGGTTTATTATTTTTGTATTTAATGGTGCAGAAAGGGATTTTTTGTTTCTGTTAAAGCTACTCAAGTCTATTTTTCTTTAATTGTGGTTTAAATCACAAATAGCCCTAATTGTTACTAATGCACACAACACTTGATAGTAAAGAACAACTTATTTTTTATTTCCATGTGTTTAACATCATGAGAAAACTCAAGACTCCACACTTTCAGAATCTGTGAATAACTCAAAATGCCCAAGTAGACCTGTTTAGGGCTTTGTCTTAGCCAGTCACAGGTGCTAAACAGCACCAGTCTTTTAAATAGGATGAACAAAGAAAACAATACATGAGTTATGAGACTAATATTTTAATTTCAGGTTGCATCATATATTAAGATATATTATCTCAGGGTAATTTCAGGTTAGATGGTCCGCGAGTGTTTGTTAAATGAGATAGGTGCTCCTCAGACTGAAAAGATGTGAGAAACACTGATGTGATGTAAGGGGAATACCTTGCATTTCATTACAGTTGAACTATGAAATTACACTCAGAAACTAATCAAAAGAGACATTTAAGTCAGAAATATGGTGGCCTTCCAACTTCTATTGTCTCAAATTTGTGATAATAAAGCTGAGTAAAGTAAAACTTTACTCAGAAGCTGTATCCAAAGCGACACCTGTACAGCTCCAGGCTCCATATCTTCCTCAACTTCTGTTCATTTCAACCTACTCTTCTTTCTTACTACTTTCTGTTGTAATTTGTTTTTTCTACACTTCCAGCCTGAAGTGACTGTTTCTTTCTGTTTAGGTTCAGGTTTATTTGAATCACAGATGCTTAGTTGTTGGTACAACAAGTAAAAAAGCGGCAGAAACACAAAAACTAAAACATATTACAGACTTATGCTTACCTGTCATTTGAAATTGACAAATAGCTGTTCATAAGGTTCCAGTGCTTGACTAACCAAAGAGTCAAACACTGCAAAGCCAGCAGTCAGTGATCATCTCTTTTCAAATCATCATATTAATATTGAATAAAAGTGGCTCAAGTATGTCACCTTCAGGAGCCCCAAGTCTAATCTGCCAAAATTTAGCATGAATAATAGAAAACAAACTACTGGGAATACTTTGTAGACGGAAGTCCTTAATTTGTTTATCTGAGAAAATCCACAATAAATTTAAACTTATACATTTAACTCTTTAAATTATGTAAGTTGTATTATCCCTTGAAAAAAGAGCAGTTGAACTCAATCATGAAAAATACAAAATTAAACTACTTTTATTTCCATAATGAATGGATACAGACTTTGGGCCTAATCTGTAAATAACGATGTTCAGAAAGGTTTGACTTTGCATGTTTTCAAAACATAACTTGAAGTTGATGGTTTCTGCTTGTCAGATTCTCCCTCAGATGATGGCGTTCTGCCACAAAATTCTGGCAGACCCCTCTACTGACCCCCGGAATAAGGATGGAGCACTGCACTGCATTGGAGCTCTTGCTGAGCTCTTACTAAAGGTATATTGGAGTCCGGTTCTGTCACTCATTTAGAAAACATGACTGAGTAAATTCTGATATACATATTTGATGTATTGTGTGTTAAATCTCATCTCAAAGAAGAGAATATACAGGGAGCAGATGGAGTCAATGCTACAAAACTATGTGTTTCCACTGCTCAATTCTCCAATGGGTTACCTTCGAGCCAGGGTGAGTAACAGTCCCATCCATTCACACTTTCCTTTTTTTTTTTTTTCATTTTTTGGGAAAAGCTGATCTTAGTCTTTCAAAAGTACTGTGAGTGGTTTATACAAACCTGGACTTTTCTGCTGTGATCTACCAGTCATGTTGGGTGCTGCATTGCTTCAGCCCACTGTGTTTCCATAACGAGCTGGTACTTAGGAACGCAGTGGAGCTGGTCAGACAAGACCTGATAGACGACAAAGAGATGCCTGTTAAGGTGGAGGCAGCCATTGCTTTGCAGACACTTGTGAGCAACCAGGAGCAAGGTGACATTATATTTATAACATTTTGAATGTTATAAGTTTTATGGTCAAAGGAAAAAGCACGATCCTTACACTGCAACCTCTGCTCTGTGTGTAGCCAAAATGCACATCAGGCCATGCATTCGCCAGGTGATGCAGGAGCTTCTACATGTGGTCAGAGAGACGGAGAATGATGACCTTACCAATGTCATTCAGAAGATGATTTGTGAATACAACCAGGAGATGGCTGCTATAGCAGTGGACATGACACAAAACTTGGTAGGAACAAGCTCTGTAAGTGTGTTAGACATTGTCTAGCTCTACCAAACTCTTACTGCACTGCAAGTATTGTTTGAAGTGCATCTGACCTCTAGTTGGTGGAGAAGAACCATTCAATTTGAGTCAAATAATTTTTTTCCATTATAATTCATTGAATAAAGCAAAACTAAGAACTCTCACAATTTATGGTGTATAAATGCATGAACCAATATTTGATGCACTTTTTTTAGTTCACTTAAAATCATAAAAAGAGTCCATTTTAAAACATAAACGGGGAGAATGTAATTCCTTTATATTCTTATGGCTTCACAATGGCTACCTCTTGTCTGTCTGTGGAGCTAACCAAAAAGCACTCTGACATTTTTATACCACATTTTTACATTGAAATCAAATACACAAAAACAACATTAGGCTACCAGCTATCTTGGTTTTTTGACAAGCTTCACAGAAGTTGACATCCACATAAGTTGTCAACTCTGTCATGGCAGATTATGCCATTTTTTAAAGAGTGGCGTCACAATAGAGGGAGCTGAGCAGACACATGGGAGGAAAATTTTCTCTAACATAGTGCAAACATGACTTTGTGTTTCCTGCCACCAGGCGGAGATCTTTACCAGAGTTCTGCAGAGTGAAGAGTATGAGGAGAATGAGGACAAGACTGTGATGGCTCTGGGCATCCTTAGCACAATAGACACCATCCTTACTGTCATGGAGGACCACAAAGAGGTATTTCCCACATGGTCATACACCCACCAATCCTCAGTGAAAAAATGTAGAAAGCATAAACTGTTTAGAGACATTCATCTTTGACACTAAACATTTTTTATTCACCAAACACATTTTCTGCAGCATAATTTGTGTTTCAATTTTCAAATTTACTGTTGAATTAATGCCTCGCTCTCTTCTCTCTGATTCATCAGAATCAGAATTACTTTTTTGTCATTAAGCACAACAACATTTAAAATGAGCACCTTCTCTGCAGTCATTCACTATTTAATCAGAAGCAGTAGAAATTAACTTGCACAACTGGGTTGCCAGGTTCAGTCTTAAAGACAAAGTGACATCTGAAAGGAGTTCTGAGCAACATTAAGATGAGTCAGCTGAGATGGTTTGGGCATCTTATCTGGATTGCCTGGGTGCTTACCAATGTCATTCAGAAGATGATTTGTGAATGCAACCAGCAGATGGTTGTATTCACAAATCATGGAGGCTTCCAGGCATGCTTCATTCGAGGGAGACACAGAGGAAGAACCAGAACTCACTGGATGGTGCCTAGGGAGTTGTCAAAGCACCATCAGGACATCTGCTTCAGGACATGTTACACCTTGTATGAGTGATGTTTCATTGTAAATTATGTTTCTATTTTTAACTTTTGTTGTTAGGCATCCAGTTTCTTTATACTTTTATGTCTTATAGTTGAATAAATAAACTTTGTTTCCCCCATTTTCTTTTATTTCTCTTATTTGTTTATAATTGTAAGACATCTTTATTCTGTCCTGATTCTCAGATATTTTTCTAGCTGTGAGAATCCAGATTTTTAGAAGCCCGTCATCCCCATCTATATGATTCTCATGTTACACCATCCATCGTCTTCCACTTACCCGGGGTTGGGTCGCGGGGGTAGCAGCTTAAGAAGGGAGGCCCAGACTTCCACCCACTTCTTGCAGCTCCTCCAGGGGAATCCCAAGGTGTTCCCAGCCGGGAGACATAGTCCCTCCAGTGTGTCCTGAGTCTTCCCCAGGGCCTCCTCCCGGTGGGACATGGCCAAAACACCTCACCAAGGAGGCGTCCAGGAGGCATCCTGATCAGATGCCCGAGCCATCTCAACTGGCTCCCCTCGACGTGAAGGAGCAGCGGCTCTACTCTTGAGTCCCTCCCGGATGACCGAGCTTCTCACCCTATCTCTAAGGGAGAGCCCAGCCACCCTACGGAGGAAACCCATTTCGGCCGCTTGTATCCGAGATCTCGTTCTTTCGGTCATGACCCAAAGCTCATGACCATAGATGAGAGTAGGAACGTAGATCGACCGTGGATTGCTTTTTGACTCAGCTCTCTCTTCACCACGACGCACTGGTATAGCGCCCGCTTCACGGCAGACGCTGCGCCAATCAACCTGTTGATCTCCCACTCCCTTTTTCCCTCATTCGTGAACAAGATCCCAAGATACTTGAACTCCTCCACTTGGGGCAGGAAACCCCTCTCGACCCAAAGAAGGCACTCTAGCATTTTCCAGCTCAAGATCATGTCCTCGGACTTGGAGGCACTGATCCTCATCGGCACCAGCACCCAGTGGGATAAGGGTGTAAGAAAATGGATGGATGGATGGATGAATGAATGAATTGCTTTTCTCTGGCTTTAAAGCCAGACTGAGTGCTGGTATTTCTGTTGTTTATCCTCAGGCTTTTTATTATTTTATGTCATTTACTTTTCTTTGGGATAAAGTATACTTCAATAAAATAAAAATAAAAAATCTGTTAATTAGCCTGCTCTCTGGGCTGGTTTAATATCTTGGGAAGCACACTTTTATTTAGACTTGTCACTTAAATGTTACATACTTTTTTGACACGATTTATAAATAGTTAAGTTAAGTTAGTTTAATAAACTAAATTTGTTCAAAATAACACAACTGAATGGCCTGTATGCATGGTAATCTATGTATATAAAGCATTTGCATAATAAAATCTTAACACTGAAACTATTTCTTCTTTAGATCACTCAGCAGCTGGAAGGGATCTGTTTGCAGGTGATTGGCCTGGTGCTGCAGAAGCCCATCATAGGTATGGCAGGTGTGTGTTCACAGGAGGCACAGTGTTCTTTATTCTTTTCTTAAGCACATAGATCCAGTTCAGCATCAGTTTCATATTTTTGAAGTGGAAAAATATGAAACTATTATTAGTATTATATCTGTGACAGTCCCACTACACTGAGTATTAAGCAGCAGATTTGTGAACGTAGGCATCAACAACGCTCATATAAACTTATTCAGAATTTGTCTAAAGCCGACCATAGTCTTAATCTCACTCATGCTGGTTGATGCATAGTCTACTCGTGATAAATGGACCTATGTTGTGCTTATCAAGCTAACCTAGTCAGATTCACTTTTCAAAATTCTTTTATACACATTCATTCAGCCAATATCACACATTCGAACACTTGTACACAGATCAGTAGGCAACTTGAAGTTAGTGGCTTGCCCAAATGTGACCAATTGGTAGAACTGAATCTAGGACTCTGAGGGCGATGTTAGTCCTCCAACTAAACACTTTGCAAACAAAAGTCTTTGTTTATTTAGATGTGAAGCAGCTCCTAACTCTTTAAGAGGAGTTAGGAGCTTCCTAACTCCTCTTAAAGATACAAGGGCTGTTGTAGACGAATATTTTAGCAATCGAGTAATCTATTGATTATTCTTAAGATTAATCGAGTAATCGGATAAAACAAAAAGATCAAATAAATCATTGGTAAATCTAACATAACAGCAGTGTTACCGCATTTACATCAATTGGAGTGATATCAATGTCAGTCCTATTTTTCACATTTGAGTTTTTCTAACAATAACTTTTCCATAGTTTAGAAAATTAACCTGTAACCATACAGCTCACTTTCGAAGTCAACCTGAAGAAAAGTTATATAAAAATCTGAAATTTTATTCAATTTAATAATAAAGAGGCAGGCTCACGAATACTCTTATTTAAAAAGTCTATTTTCCAGGTTTTTGTGTACGTATTCATTTTCAGTCATTTTAATAGATGAACTCTCACCTTGCCCAGCCATTTATAGCTTTGGTATTTGTGACGGGATTTGATACCTTTGTTCGTCACACATAGAAACACCAGCTTTGTACGATACACTACGCCATTTGTTGAGATTGGGATCATATGAAATGTATTTTCTGGTTTGTCCGTAAAGTTATGCATCTAAAACACAGCCGACCACAGTGTTCAGTCTGTCCACTCGCCTGTATAAATACACCTGCAGTGCTCTTGCCCACCATTCACTCTGAACCGCCACCAGGCAACAGCTCCGGGAGCAGAAAAGCTGCTTTACTCCAACATCGAGCTAGTCATATTAAGGATGCTTATTGGGCCACCGAAAAACGACAGACACCCAGACATTACCCACAATCAATAAAATCCTCCCAGGCTGAACTTTAAAACTGGACTTTATGCTGCTAGCACTTAGCTTTTGTCAACAACTCATAGCGACGCAAATAATAACCAGGCCGGAATTATTTGAGGAACCATTTCAAACCTAAAAGATACACTTACTCAATATTTGATAGATATATATATTTCTTTCTTCAAACAGTTTTTTTATGAGTCGTGTTGGCTGAGCCATCCATACCATTTTCTGTGTCACGAACATTTTCAGTTTACTTTGGGTCACTTATCCTCTTCCATGGACATCGCCTAAACCGTCTCTCTCTAGCTCAGCTTTATTTAAGGTCCAAACTGCTTGTCTGCATCTTTACTGCGAATTATAAATTTGTGTGTTTCCTGTTCTTCGCAGAGTTCTATGAGGAGATCCTGTCTCTGGCCTTTGGCCTCACCTGTCAGACTATCTCCCCTCAGATGTGGCAACTGCTTGGTGTCCTGTACGAGGTCTTCCAGCACGATTGCTTTGACTACTTCACAGGTACTTGCTTAAAAACCTAACAGCACGGAACAGTTAGGAATGTATACTGCTTTCAAAATCTATTATAATTCCTTGCAGGACAGTGATGTGCTCCAAACCTTTAAACATGAAAAAAAAAAAACTGAAATACTTTTAGAAGACTTGCTGACTTAACTGTAAATTTCAGACATAAGAGTTTAATTGATCCAAAAGTCTTCATAAGAAAATTATTTCAATTTCAATTTGGACTTGAATTTTTTATTTAGATCTTTAAAAATGTTGAGCCTTTTTTTTTCTTATAGTTGATTGATTTTACTTGTCTTGCAGATATGATGCCTCTTCTGCACAACTATGTTACTGTAGACACAGATATGCTCCTGTCCAACCCAAAGCACTTAGAGGTCATCTACAGTATGTGCAAAAAGGTAAGACTGGAAAAATGTTTTACTGCTGTGCATTGTGAAGGTCCCTGCCTGCCTGATGATGTTTAATGTCTTCTCCATCCTAACATGCTGCAGGTACTGACTCTGGACGCTGGTGATGACGCAGAGTGTCATGCTGCTAAACTTTTAGAGGTGATCATTCTGCAGTGCAGAGGCAGAGGCATTGAGCAGGTCAGAAGCAGCTCCATACCCATGTATTCATGTGGAGACATTTTAAAATTACATTTTATGCTGCTCCTCATTGTTTTATTTTAGAAACCACCATGTTTAAGAATTTTTATATGTATTTTATTTTCAGCAGTTCACCTGGACAGAAAAGTAGTCAGAAAAAACTCCCCATTTCCACACCATCAATACTTCCACCTGCTTTTCTCTTGATGTTTAGTAAAAGACCAAAGGTATGGTTAACATCCACGTTTGTGTATTTTCTGCTCTAGTGTATCCCTCTGTTTGTGGAGGCAGTGCTGGAACGTTTGATGCGGGGGGTGAAGTCCAGCGAGCTGAGGACCATGTGTCTGCAGGTGGTCATTGCTGCCCTGTACTACAACCCAGCTCTGCTCATTCAGACTCTGGACAACATGCACTTTCCTCACAGCCCACAGCCCATTACAACCCACTTCATCAACCAGTGGATAAATGACACTGAATTCTTCCTGGGGTAAGGGTAGAATCAGCATGAAACCATCACATCTTCTATGTCCTTATTTAATGAGTGGTATAGAAATATTCTCTAGATGCTTTTTTACCTATTGTGAATTTTTCATCGCACAAGTTTAATTCCTATATTGGCCAGGTGAGGGCAGCAGAATACTACACCAATACATTTTATAATGAGAGTTGCTTAATTTTCAACAACACACTACCTTGTGTAATGAGGTGAAGAGCTAATTTCATGTTCATTTAAATGTCTCTTTCCATTTGGGTTTATTGTCTTTCACATACAGAGATCTTTATCTACGTGTATGCTTTTCAAATATTGGAAAGACATTTTACTCATTTTCCTTTTCATTTGTGAACTGGCATGAATCTATCTTACAACAGCTGGATTCTTGCTCATAATAAATGACCTGTACTTGATCAAATCCAGAGAACCCCAAAGTCGCCTCACATTGCATTCAGTCATTGACCCATTCAATCACAGATTCACATGTTGATGGTGGCAAGTTAGTGGAATGTAACCACTGCCTTTGGGCAGTCTTGACAGAAGTGAGACTGTCATCCACCGGGCTCTCTGACCACCACAAGCAGGCAAGGCAGGTGAAATCTCTTGCTCAAGGACACACCACCAGAGATTGACATAGTCAAGGCTGTAACCAGCACAGGATAAACTCCATTGACCATCGACATAATTGCAGCATGACCAAAATTGTAATATGTGTTCTGTTTTTTTGTTTTTTTTAATAAAAGTTTCAAAGTTTATTAGCTTTGCCACATTCTTACTTATTAAGTGATGCAGACCTATTGGTTTGGATGGTGCTACAGAAATCAGCAGTCTGATTCATCTAATCAGACTGCCTTTTTCCATCGTTCCATGTCTCTGGTTCGGTTGATGCTTTCATCATCAAACTTTATTCCCTTGTACCCCTCGAGGGGTGGATCAGCTTTAAGCTGCACAGACCTATATTTACTAGTGCTTTCTGTTCTGTCTTGTTCTGTTCTTTTAGCGGGTTTACAGTTTTTTTGGACGTTCGGGCAGGTGCAGACTGTGACTGTCCCCCATTGGCTGCACTCATTGACCTTTATCAAACCTACCCCAACATTTACTCATTCTAATATTTCTCCTCCTTTCAGTTCTCACTTGCTATCTAATTCCACTGCCATGCCAGTGATATTCTCCTAGACACCCACACACACCCGACATTTATTGTTGAGCAGCCTAATTTGAAGTGCTTGCCCACTTCCCTCCTCAGATTCCATGACCGTAAGATGTGCATCATCGGTTTGACCATGTTGATGGAGCTCCCCAGCCGACCAGCGGCGCTGGAAAGAGTAGCTGGTCAGATCATCCCTTGCATCCTGCTCCTTTTCCTGGGTCTCAAACATATGTATGCGTCCCGTCTCATCAACAAGCCAGACCTGCTTGCCCATGCAGGGGCTCATGATGAAGATCAAAATGGTAAAAAAAAAAGGCATAGCTGAAACTACACTATCCCTTAAACACATGAATCGCCATTTTCTTAAAACATTTTTAATTTAAGTGCACGTTTCACATGACTACAGTCAGTGATTCATTTTATCTGTGAGCAGAAGAGATCCCCAGTGATGAAGATGAGGTGAATGAAAGCCAAAATACCATACATCATCAGTCCAGCATGGCAGCAGGCCAGGGAGGTGACAACGACGATAATGATGATGAGGATGATTACTGGGATGAAGATGCTTTTGAGGGAACACCCCTTGAGGAATACAGCACGCCTCTGGACTATGACAACGGAGAGGATGAGTACCAGGTCTTCACCACCGCTCTGCTAAGTAAGTTATGATTCATGAGTAAGTCATGTTTGTGACTGAACAAGACACAAGTAAAGGGCTGCACTTCCTTTTTTCATAAAGCAACCCCACCATCTTTTTTCCACTGTTCTGCAGTTCCTAATAAATGAAAATGGATTGTCTCCCCTCCCAGGGTATTTTTATAAATAAATACCTGATCCAATCCCCTTATTGATATTTATATTGTATATATTTCAATAAGTTCAAGAAGAAAGATAACCAATCCCTAACACTACTTTTGAAATATAGTGTGGATCCCAGAGAAGGTTCCTGCTGTCAAAATGCAAACGGCTGTTTGCTTGTGTCTTACTTTGAGGGTTTCTTAATCCATACCTCTGTACTGTCTACTGTTCAATCTACAAAGAATTCCACATGTGATTCTATATTATATTAAATTACATTGACATAACTGGACAGTTATTCAAACAGTTTTGAATATTTCATGTGTTATTTAGCCAACTCCTTTACCTGAATAACCCACAGGCAGTCACTACTGCCTGTGGGTTATTCAGGCAAACCAGTGAGTCTAAACCTGTTTTTCACAAATCTCTCAGTAAATTCTAAGGTTCTGAATACCACCATCCTCACAGGCAGTAATACAACAGGAGTGTGTGTCTGTGTGGGGTGGGGGGTGCATGTTTCAGGAATTCAGAACAGCAATGCTGCCTGGTACCAGTGTTTGATGGCTCCACTCAGTGACGATCAGAAAAAACAACTCCAGGAGATCTACAGCATCTCACAGCAGAGAAGGAGCACCGCTGCCAAGGGCCACTGGTGAGATAGCCAAAGCAGAGGTGGATTCAGAGAAGAGCAAAGCTTCAGACTTCCAGTTAAAAAACTTGCTCTGTTGGTGTTCAGTGATTTCAATTTCCCTGCCACTATCAGGGCCTCTGCTCCTGAAGTAGCTTTCTAAAAGCCTCTCCTGGGCTTTGATTTCATTTATTTATTCCAAACGGGTTTTTCAAAACAAGAAAAACGCAAACAGTGGGACAGATTAAACATGTGCACACATAATCAAGAACTAAATTACTCATTTACCACTATTTTTCTGTTTGAAAAGGAGTATGAAGAAGTGAACACTTATTTAATCCTACCCTTACTCTCAATTACTTAGCCACAGGATGACAGAGTTCTTTTCTACTCTGTTGAGTTTGATTTTCCCATGAACTTTTGTGTTTTCAGAACGCCGAGGAGATAGATGTCCTACTGTATCAAAGGACTGGGTCAAAATAAAAAATAAAAACCCCCCAAAAAAACAGAAGAGTAAAGAGAAGCTGACCTGACTTGAACTTTGATTTCTATTCAGTCTGCTGTTTAAGAACAGATCAACCCATATCAGGTGAGCGGGCTTCAAACAAAACCAGATTGGATGAGGATGGACTTGGGAGAGTTAAGGACCTGATGCACTGCTGTAAACTTCCTGGCACCACAAGATTGCTGTTCTAACTGTATATGTGTGTGAGGACATTTATAAATCTAATTGTTTGTGACCAGCAGAATCCCTGCAGATATTTTGTATGTGTAGTCCCTTTGGTCTGTGGTGAACGATCAGTCCTTGTGTCTGAGAAACTCTACAGCATAAAGACATCTCACAATGTGTCTTTACATTGTGAGCTTGTCTTTGTCTCTGTTCCTGAATACGCATCATCTCATGGAGCAAAACGCCATTTCCAGCAGGACACTGTGTGTACCGTATCCAGGACAAATGTTCATACACCTTTAACTGGGATCTTCATTTTTAAATGTTTGGAGACAGAACTATTTCAGGAGGAATTGTTCTCTTTGTTTTGTTTTTGTAATATTCTTCAGTTAATTTGGCTAATCTGAGAAAATCCTAAATATTCTTATAACACTCTGCTGACTTGGATTGGTTGTGTTTGTACTCCTCCTATATTTTGTTCAATATTAAAATTAATTCATCAGTCCTGAATGTACAAAATGTGCAGGTCAAATAGTAAGCAAGAACTATTTGACCCAATGTTCAAACATTTCTTTGCAGTCCTGGGAAAGATGGAATAAAATAAATTCATCTTTCGTAGGAGCAGTATGTCGCACTTGGAATATTTCGACACTTTCAACTTTTATTTTGTGTGGCTCAGAATGGTTGGTTTATTTCTGTCACTAGAAGGTGCTACTAGTACATGTTGGTGGTTGTTTGCCATTAATATGAGAGAACTTTGGGTTTTTAATATTAAACCATTAAATATTTGTCAGGATTGCCTTTGAACGGCATGACTTGGGGTAAACATTTTGGGCCTCCTTCCACAAGGTGCTCACAACTATGAATATTATGTTCTTCAATGAAGTGAAGTATATTTTTGACTTCATATTTCAGCAGCAGGGCAGTTCAAAGTGCTTTACACAATAAAAATATAATACAGTAACCAATTATGAAACAAGCAATAAATATTCAATTTTGTCAAAATGTGATATTGTGAAGAATAGCTATAATCAAACATGCAACAAATACATTGATCACTTCCAGTTATTATTAATCACCTTGTTTCAGATTTGTGGGGTGTAAAAACTGAATGCTGCTTATCCTTGTTTGGTTCTGTGAATGCAGCGTAGACTTGAACCAAAAGACCTGAGTGGTCTGGAAGGTTTTTCCAGCATTGTATTTTGGTGCTAAGCCATTCAGTAATTTATATACTAACAACAGTATTTTAAAGTCTATTCTTTACTTTGTTTTAGTTAGGATGCTAGCTGCAGCATTCTAAATCAGCTGACTTTATGCAGATCTATGAAGACGCTGTTGAAGTAATCAATTTTACTAAACACATGGATGAGTTCCTCTAGATTTTTGGACATTAGTCTTTTAATCTTAGAAACATTCTTAAGGGATTAGAAGGCCAACTATGTAAGCAGTACACTGCCACTGAGAAGCCAGTGGCAGGATACTTTTGTGAGAGCATCACACTTACAGTGAAACATGGTGATAATTTGATTTATTTTTCCTTAAAACCTGGACAATTTATCATGTTTAATGGAATCAATAATTTTGCAGAGAGTGGACAAAACTCCTCAGTGGTGTTTAAAGACTCATTCCCAATTAGTGCAAACGTTTTGTCAGTTGTTGCTGACAAAACAACAACCTAACCCTCCGAACTATAGATTCAGTGGGTCAAATTCTTCCAAAGGGTCATGTTGGTTTTGATAATTTTTTTCTCTTAATAAAAAATGGTTACATTTCTATATTTAAATATTTAATACTCTTAATTTAAAAAAAAATGTTTTTATAAAAACATAAAATAGCTAGAAAACATAAGTGTGTATTTTTTTTTAATCCATAACGTGTTCCACTTAGTAAATTGCATGACTGAAATAAACTTTTCACTGAAAAATCTAAAGCTAATTATATTAAAGTAAATGTAACTTCTCTTTATAGGGCTGCATGTGGCTCTATATATTTGTTCCTTCAGTTATTTGCAGTTCAGACCCATTGAGTAAATTAGAATATTGAAAAGTCCATTTATTTTAGCTACTTTATCACTAAGTGAAACACATTCTAAATCCCCATGTCCACTCGAGGGCTTCGTACTCCAGCATGAAGAAACAGAGGCTGATCATTTGTTCTGTTGTGTTGCTGCTGATGAGGAGTCGATAAGTTGGTGGCGCTCACACTGCCTGCTCTCAGCACTCGCCCTCGGGAGTGCAGACTTCTCCACAACTGCTGCAGTTCCCAAGGCCAGGGGTAAGCATATATTTGCGCATGCGTAAGACAGTCGCGAGCTCAATGAAGATGTCGCATTCAAAGTGCTCCACTTTGGCTCGCAGAATTAAAAATGTCACTTATAAACAGCTTCCATCCAACTCTCATCCCAACTCATCCACTTATAAGGCCAGTGGCCTTATAGCTATACAGCAAAGTCAACGTCATTCTGCTTTAGGCTATTGTTTATTGGCGATTTGTCTTCCAACGCATTTTTACATTTCTTTGAAAGGGGAATGGACCCATATAATGCTAATAAACAAGAAACGTCGATATTGAGATCAGTGGTTTGTTGAACAAATACATGGAATTAAAACCATGAATAATTACTTTACATAATTAAAATGAGAACAGCCAATCAGTAAAATTACTAAAATTTAATTCAGGAAAAAATTAAAGGAGTAAGTTTTACATTTTCTAGTAGGAGTATGCAGCGCAGGTCGGCGCTAATGTCCCAAATTGCCTACACTTTCCGACCGAACCTGAAGGCAGCACAACGCATCCACACTGACCTCCGCAAACTCAGCCGCTGCCTGCCCGACGGAATGGTCGTATTTTCTGGCGTGTTTGACTTTCACCTCAGTCAAGCGGTGCCGCGGAGGAAACCAGGCCCGACATGACTGTTTCGGGGCGAGAGAAGAAAGGCCACCAACAGGGGCGGCTGCTTCTCCAGTTGAAAGTGGCGTGGGCTGCAGCTTGCTACGTTGTGCTGTTCGTTCTGTGCTCTCTGTGCTACAGCAACTCTCTCTACGGGGAGTTAGTGCACGATGATGTGTGGGCTATCGCAAACAATCCGGATGTCCGACCGGGCTCCAGTTTGCGGAACATCTTCAGGAACGATTTCTGGGGGAAAAGGATGGCGGACAACACTAGCCACAAGTCCTACCGACCTTTGTGCATCCTTACCTTCAAGTAAGTTCTCACGCCAACCCCTTGCTTCGTTGTTGTCACTTACATTGTGGCTGAATTTCGTCATGTTACTACTATCCTACATTCAGTATCAGTGTTTTAATAAACGAATGGGAACCATTTTCAGGGGGGAGGTAAATGCGACATAAATTGGTTTGTAAAAACTCAGTAGGAACACCGTGAAACTGAGGAACAAACTCCACATTCTTACAAGCAAACTCCGAGGCAGGGCCGGTCCAACCCTGCATGGGGTCCTTAGCGAAATTTGGTTTTGGGGTCTTCTATTTCTGTTAATAATGTGGACAGGCTGCAATCAACAGTCAGAGGATTAGATTATTGCTTAGAAGATGCTGAATGTCATTGTTCAGAATTTCAAATTTTTGTTTGGCCAGATTATTAGCTTTGCAGAAGACAGCCGGATTTATATGCCCCTAAAACTGCTAAATGGTAAAAAATAACTGTACAGGTATTAATGAAATGCTTAGCTGAAATTAGATCAGGTATGGACATACATTTTCTTCACCTCCATCATAGCAAAACTCAAATCATATTTGGTCAAAACATTTATATTTCAAATCCAGACTCAATACTTTGTTCTTTAGCTTCGTTTTGTCATACCTCTGCCAAGAATCTTGGTGATATCTTTGATAGCTGTTTAAAATTTTCCAAACAAGTTAGTTCCATTGTTAAATCAAGTTTTTACTTCCTTCGGCGTTTAGCACAGGTGAAGTCTTAGTTTTGTTCTAAGGATTTTGAAGGAATTATCCATGCCTTCATTACATTGCGATTGGATTATTGTAATTCATTATATGGATAAAGCATGGATAAATCCCTGATACAGCATCTTCAAGTGATCCAGAATACAGCACCCGGAAGCATGACCACATAAGGCTAATGTTGGCCTCCTTACACTGGCTGCCTGTTTTGTATTGGATAGATTTTAAAATTCTTTTAACAAATTATAACGTTTTAAATAGGTTAGCCCCTTGTTATCTTTAGGATCTTTTGAAACGTCACTCTGTCCAGAACATCAAGACGCAATAATCAGCTGCTACTGAAAGTCCCTCAGACTCGACTTTAGAGAAAAAGAGATTGGGCTTTTTCTGTTTTTGCTCCTTCTCTCTGGAATAATCTACATTTCCAGATTAAATCTGCCCACGGTCTGGAAAATTTTAAATCACTTCTCAAAACTCATTTTTATTCTTTGGCATTTAATCAAGGCCTGATACCGTAACTCTACTGTTGTGATGTTTTATTGTTTTATTTTATTCACTTAATATTAGGCTTATTTTTCATATATATATTTTTGTATTCTATTTTCATCAACTTATTCTATTGTCATTTTATGTACAGCACACACACGCAGACACATATATGTATATCATTGATGTGCGGTGAGGTTCATACTTGGTGACGCACTGACTTATGATTACTTGAACGTTATTGTTTACGTATGAAATTTTGCGCATGCGGACAACGCTGGAGGGCAAAAAGACTATTATTTTACATGTCATCCGTAGCCATATTAACTCAGTGAAGCGTGGAAATGTTGGTATTAATTTTGTAATATGATCCACAACAAAGGGAAAAACCGAAAGCACTTTCTCATCCTGTATTGGCCAAACTACACGCAGAGTCATTGCCATTGCTATTAACCACAATACCGTTTCATGTTTTAGGATTTAATTCAAGAATTTGAATTTTGCTGTAGTTCTACTTTTTGTATTTCAACAGTATAGTTTGTCTAGTAGCGCCCCCTGGTAATTTGCACAGAACAGAACATTCAGTTTGTTGCAATAATAGGTTTTTAACCTGAGTGAAGTTGGTCCCCCCACCTTCTTCAAATCAGACAAAATTGGTGTCAAATGTTTGTGCTAAGTTTGTGTTGGTTTGTGCAGCAAAAATTTTCGTTTGTGCTGCTTTGGCTTTGAAGATATTAATGAAAGGTTAAAGGTCAATCAGCCCCCCCACCTTCTTCAAATCAGACAAAATTGGTGTCAAACGTTTGTGCTACGTTTGTGCTGGTTTGTGGAGCAAATATTTTCGTTTGTGCAGCTACCATTCTAAAGATATTAAGAAAAATGTTTCTAGATGTTTCATCAAAGGTCAATGAACAGTTTTAAATGAAATATTTATAAACAGTTTGTGCACTGATTTGAAGTCATGAAAATAAGTGTTGATGATGACTGTTGATCTTGAAATTGAGATGGAAACAGCAGACTAGATAGTTAGCACATGTTTTGCTCTAGTCCTACTTTTTGTATTTCAACAGTATAGTTTGTCTAATAGCGCCCCCTGGTGATCAGAAACTAAAATACTGTTTTCGGAGGTGTTGTACCAGATCATTCTAAATAACACCTAGGTCCGAGTGAATTTCATCAATGTTAAAATTAACTTATTCATGTTCATAAGTTAGCACTTAACAATGTCAAATGAAATTCACATGAACTGATGTTCATTGACCTTTGATGACCTCTAGAAACATTTTTCTTAATATCTTTAGAATGGTAGCTGCACAAACAAAACATTTTCTGCACAAACCAGCACAAACGTAACACAAACGTTTGACACCAATTTTGTCTGATTTGAAGAAGGTTATGTACCTAACTAAATGATTAGCTACCACAGCAATGAGTTAACTGGACTTGTAGCCATTATTTTGTGCCCATTGTTGGACACCACACGGTACAATCGAACCGTTATACCTAGGATTTCTGTCAGCTAATTTATTGTCTCAGATTTTGAAAATGGGCCGACAATCGGTCGACATAAGATTGTGTAGTGTGCGCTGGGAATTACACTAAGAAAATGAGGAAGGGAGGGTCAGTGGAGAGCACCAGAGTTGAGCTTTTTTTCATTTAGTGTCATCAATAGAAAGAGAAAAAGGCTGGAAGAAATGATAAAATCAATAATTAAAAGAGGTCGATAGTTTTAATTTATCGTGCGATTAATTGATTTATTGTTTATCGCGACAACATCATCCACATTATCTTCAAACTTGACCCACTGGATGTGAATTTTTTGGAGGTATCTGCACCCTTTATATGGCAGATCTGACAGGTTAATCCCTGCTTGGTAACAGTCACAGTTCTCTACCTTTTCTCTTGGCATCCTCAATATGGCAAATCTTCAAGCCAGCAGGCTAGTTGTCCTTCAGGACAGTTGAACCTAAAAAGCTAGGTGAGACTGCCATGGTCGGTCCTAAGTAAAAACTTTCTACCTAGTAGATAGTGGCGAAATGGCAGTGTGAAATGAACAACAGCAAGTAATTCACGATTACTTGCTGATTACCTCTGCTGAGCTGGTGAACGGCGGCTACTAGCATAGCTCAGAACTCGTTCCTCTCCCCATTGCACTTGTGACAAAGCAGCACCAACACTGAGGCATTCATATCCAGAATGAACTTCCCTTCAACTTGGGGAAACCCCAACACTGGTGCAGTGGTCAGTTTCTCTTTGAGCCTCGTAAATGCAGACTGCTGCTCATCAGTCCATAGGAACACTGTCCAGTTTTTGAGAAGAGTATGGAGTGGGCTTGCCAGCTCTGCAAAATTGTGTACAAACTTCTGGTAATTGTTACGCAGGCCAAGAAAGGTTTGTAGCTCCTGCAAGTTATTGGGGGAGTTCCACTGCTGTACATCCTTTATGAGGGCTGGATTTGGTCTGATTCCTTTGCCATTCACAATGTGGCCCAAGAAGAGAACTTCTTCTTGCAGCAGATGACATTTTGATGGTTTTAGCTTTAACCCATAGCTTTGGAACCTCTGGAAAAGCTTCTTAAGCCGATCCAAACTTTGGTCTACTCCATTTCGATGACAATGACATCATCCAGGTAGATGAGAAGAATTTCTCACTGAAGGGCCCCGAGAATGAGCGCCATTGTTCTCTGAAATGTACTTGGTGCATTGCATAGTCCAAATGGCATTCGAGTGTATTCATAAAGGCCCCCTTTGGTGATGAATGCCATCTTTTCTTGATCTTTACTGTCCACTGCAATCTGCCAATAGCCGGATTGAAGGTTGAGAGTAGAGAACATTGTGGCTCCACCCACAACATCAAGACATTCTTCGATCTGGGGTAATGAGCATCCTTGATTGTTAGATTGTTCAGACAGCAGTAATCTACGCACCATCTTACTCCTCCATCCTTTTTTCGAACTCACTCAGATGCTGTGGTTACGCCCTCTGCCAGCATTTTTTAAGATGTGCTTCCTCCTCACCTTAAAATCCAAGAGGGGTTCTTCTCACAGGTTGACTAACAAGTCTGGCAGACCCAGTGTCAATTTTGTGTGTAAAAGTGGATAAGTAGCCATGGTCAGAGTCACTTTTAGCAAAGATGGATTGGTATGTGAGGAGTAGCTGAAAAAATCGCTGTTGCTGTTCCTCACCGAGGGTCTCACTTATGGTTGCCACCAAACTTTGGAGGTGCTCAAGAATGTCAGCGATTGTTGCTACTCTCCCAACCACCAGTGATGGTGCAGGCATTGTATTTGGTTTTGGTGCAAATGGGGGTAGAGGATAAACTTCAGCAAGTCCAAGACATACTCCTCTCTGTAGAGCCACTCTCTTGGTTGAAAAATTGCACACTCTGATTGGCACCTTTGGCTTTATGGTGACAACAACACTTCTAGAGGCTACATTGTTTGCAATGTTCAAGGGTTCCAATAATGCCATAACCCTTGGCTGTGAGTCCTCCACTTCACCCCACACAAAACATTCAGATATGGCTGGGATGATTGAGGTTCTTTCCCGAGTTACTCTAGCCACACAGTAGTCTGATCCATCAACTCGCATTGGTCCAGTGCATTGGGGATGCACTGGACCAATGCATCCCAAATTAAAACTTTGCCTTGGGTATAAATGACAACATTATGGGTCTTCATCAGATCTAATCCAAGGAGGACAGAGTCTCTTATAGGGGCCACATGCACTTCCCAGTCTATGGATTTGGACCCAATCTGGAAGGTCACTGTGAGTCCATGTTTAGCTTTCATGCCATCTCCAACTCCTGCATTTAGTAGGTAGGTATGGTCTAGGTCTGCAGGTGCAGGGTTACCATTCAGGATTATCTGATACAGCTCCTCTGATATCACAGTTGTCTGAGCTCCAGTATCATCTACAGCCTGAGTTGGGATACCATTTAGGGTCAGAAAAATTTGCAGACTCACTCCTCTTTTTAGTGCAGCCAACCCGTCTGCGTTGTAGTTGGGAATCTGAGGCTGTGGTTCCATCTGACTGCAGTGGGTTGTATATATACTTGTCACTATTGTTTCTTGCAGTCACAGAACTGGGATCCCTAATGTAGTCCTTCCTAAAATGTCCTGTCTTCCCACACTTAAAATACGAGCCAGTTGTTCCACGATTTGGACTTGGAATTTGAGAGCTCCCTCTGCTGGGCTGCGTGTACTGGTAAGTTTGTTTTCTCTCTGTTACAGGGCTTTGGGCTGCCTTGCAGTTTTGGGATCTGACATTTATGAGCTGTAAATTGGCAAGCAGGAACTGTAGGTTCCCCACGGTGCTAACAAAGGTCTTTACTTGTTCTGTCAGTGCAGCAAACTGGTCAGCTGTGACATACGGGGGAGTACTGACCCTGCGGGACTTTGTTGCACTGTCATTGCACATGTCCCCCCCATCAACCCATGAAATGTACCTTGCTCTGTTTTTACTTCCATGTCCCGATTCACAGTAGCTCTAAAGTTATGCTCATGAGCCTTCACAAACTTTTGGACCTCTACGAAAGAGCTTGGGCCACTATTCATGACTTTGTATGCCACTTTCTGGTTTCTTTGAGGAAAATATCAGTTGCCAATTTGTCCTGCAACTGGAGATCTACCCCTGGATATGCAAGTGTGGTCAGGCGTCTTATCTCCTCTGCAAACTCAGCTGATGTCTCCCGCCCATGTTGAAGTTCTCCAAATCTTTTCCTTATTGTTGTGGGAGGGTCTTTTTTTCCAAAGCGTTGAGTGAGTTGTTCCACTAAGAAATTCACCAATCTTCCTTTGTGCGCTCTGGTAATGAGCAGAAGTAGCGTACTGCAGCTCCCCTCATACACTCGTGCAGCCTGTCCACTCCATCCGTGTTTCCTGGCTTGGCATTCAAACGGCATCAGAAAAGAGTCCCAATCCTCATCTCCATCATATGTGGGTAACTTAGACCTCTGAAGCTCTGAACAGTTGTTATCATAGCCTCCAGTATTATTTTGCCTTCTCTCATCATGGTAGTGGTGGACCTCAGGTTCACTGTCCCCAGTGTCTCTGTGTCCTTGGTCAGGTCCAGGGGTGGTGGTTCGTCTCACTGGGCCTGAGCTTTGTGATCTTTGATTTATAATCTCCAGCTCAACTGCAAAAGGAGAGTGAACACATGGTCTAGATGTCACATCCAAAGAGGCATGTGTTTCACCTGCATGCCTTTCTCTTGTAGAATTCATTGGAATTAAGTCATCACTCCTCCCAGGAACAGCATGTGATGCTTGGGTTTGTTGTACAGCTGATTGTCCCATTATATGTGAAAGGACAGGAGCCAACATCATCTGAAAGTGTCTTATTTGTTGTTTTTGATTTTCAATCACAGCTTGTAACCACTTTGGAGCTGTGTCTGCCTCTCCAGGGCCTGCTGTAGCACCTTGTAAATCCTCTGTCATTTTATTTTATTTTTATTTATTTTTTTCTGTTGGCAAGTTTTGCTTATGCTCTTATATTGACAGCATAAGACCAAAAATAGCCTGCAGCAAGCTTCGCCAACTTTATTACTGGTACTTTTATTGTGAAGGGCTGAATCAAAAGTGCCACGCGGCAGTACTGCAGCAGCTTTATTATTGTCTCAGCGCAATTTCTTTTCTTGCTTTTTCTTTGCTTTTAACTGGCCATGGCTAGTTGTAACTTGTCTTTAAGTTATTAGTTCAGGATGCTCATGGATATTGTCTTTGTGATTGGATTCACTCGCAAGAGTCTTGTAGATGATCCCACTTCTGACACCAGTTGTTGTGCTTTTGGTTTCCGGTGTGATGGAGGCGTGTGGGTAGATGAAGATACACAACAAGAAAGAAAGGTCTCTTGCATGAACTTTACTTCTTCCAGCAACAGATGAGTTACAACAGCAACTGAGTTGTTCTCACGTAAGAACTGTGTTTGTTCTGGCGTCTAGCTCTGGCACAGACAGCATTTAGCTATGTCCGGGCAGTGAGCGGTGAGAGCCAAAACCAACAACAGAACATGAGCAACGAATCTCGCGATACTAGCCTTGTCTCTAGAGCTGCATTGGATTTACTGGGCTAGCGTAGGCTCGGAAAACTAAAATAAAAAAATGTTACCCTGCAACCTTGGGTGGCTGAGGGTAATGTAGTAAAAATGATCTTCCTCCAACGTGTGTTGCTGCGATACAGAAAAGATGAGACACACACATTGCGCTTCCATCAACATCCAATGGAAGATTTAGTCTTCTTTATAATAAACATACTCCATATTCAGTGCTTCATATCTTGTCTTTTAACAATCAAAATGAAAGTACATGAATTTGCTTTCAACTATTTTAACAACTTTCACAACTTTTCTTCTACACAGATAAGATATACTTTACTATTTAAGCATCTTATCTTATAACTACTGGAGCCTAGAAAGGTGAAGGCTATTGAACCCTTTACAGAATAACAGCACTTTATCTGTTACAAAAAGAAAAACTAAACTGAAAAAGGGCAACGCTCCTTTAATGGCGTGTCTTTTTACTAACCTTTACACATAAACAGCCATTAGTTACGAATGTTGACGAATGTCGCTGGTTTTTGATAAGGAAACGGCATTTTACAGATAAAGAAATTAAAATAGTGTCATTTATCTGAAAATTGTTTAGAAATGTACAAAATTCAACGGAAATTCAGAAGTCTTTAAACCGTTTCTCAGCCAGCTCAATACACAGGCACCAAGTTCACTAGCATTAGCATAACTAGCCTCCAGAACTATGTCCTGTTTTCCAGGCAATACTCATCACCAACCGGACAACATGACTCACTAGTCAACTCCCGATTCAATCTCTTCAACTCCCAAAAGTCATCAACATGCATACATCAAAATACACTTTCACTGACCTGCGATAGAGAAAAGATGAGACACACACATTGAGCTTCCATCAACATCCAATGGAAGATTTATTCTTCTTGTGCGCTCAATCTTTTCTATTCCACCAATGTGACAGCGCCCTTAGCGGTCGTGTGAAGATTTGCACAGATTGACTGAAATAATGCTAACAAGAAATTAAAAGATACAAAATGAAAAATTATGTTTCTAACTTATTGTTTTTATATACTAATAACTTGGTTTTTCACCCCTCTACAAAAATACAAAACCAAGCTTAAGGTCTAATAACATTTAGCCTTCCTTATATATGTGTATATATATATATATATAAGAAGATGAGATAGCAAAGATATTTTCAAGAGTTATAACAATGCACACAATGCAATCATAAAGACAAAGGAATGACAAAAGAGAGATAAAGACAATAAAATAAACAGTATGGATTAGATTCTGAGATAAGATAGTCCGTACATTCTTAATCACAATGGTATTTTCTGATATCTTTAATTCAAATTCAAATTACTTTATTAATTCCAAAAGTAAATAAAGTAATCTAACTCGTCAATTCAAAGTCTTCAAAGAATGTGTGGACTATCTGGCCGGAATAATAACATAATACCAGAATAGTAAAGACTAATGAATGTAATAAAGTGGTGAATGATGTGTAAGAATAACCAGACATAAGTACTGCCATGCATTTCATAATTCTTGCTATTCATTACTGAACTCATCTTGATCCATCAAACAAAGGTCACTGCAGACATTTCTCCAGCGTGTGTAGATCTGCCAGCAGCCTTGCGTATACCAGGACGTTTTGAGAAGAATGTACTTTGAGCTCCCTCGTGTGGATGTATTCCTAAAAAGTTAAATGCATGAAATGGATAAAATAGTTACTGAGGCTTAATAGCTTCTCCTCAAGCAATTATTCTTCTAAAATCAAAATTTTATATTTAATATAATAAATTTATATTCTTCTAAAATATAAATTTTAGAAGAATAGAATATTGTATATCTGGCTTCCTCCCACAGTCCAAAAACATAACTGTCAGGTTAATTGGTCTCTCTGAATTCTCCATAGGTGTGAGTGTATATGTGCATGATTGTTTGTCCTGTTTGTCTTTGTGTTGCCCTGTGATGTACTGGTGAACTGTGCAGGGTGACCTGTTGACCTGTTGTGTTTTTGTGTATATTTTGTAAGTACCTATATGCATTTTCTTCAATCTTTCCTCTTCTTTTTTTCTTGTCAGTTTCTCTTTTCTTTTTTTTCTCATTGTCTCATCTTCTCTGTGTTGAGTGAAGGCCAATGTCTTATTTATTTCAGTCTCTTGCCTTTCTTTTTTTCCCCCCCAAACTGAATCTAAGGTTATTAATCAAAATCTTCTTTTCCATCATGGCGATTTTACTGTTTAAAAACAAATTTCCAACCTTTAAGCATTTTTGCTAGTTTTGTTCTCTTTTGTTCACAGCAACAGTTTTCTGTTGGCCATGTCTTGAAAAATGTTAATAACCTCACTGTGAATGATTGATTATTTCTGACTGTCCCTCTACTCTCCTTTCTTCCTGTGCTGTTGACTGCATTTCTGTGTCTTTTGTGTCTTTTTTTTCTGACTGTTGTCCCTCTTTTTTCTTCCTCTGTTGTTGGCTGCATTTTTGTCTCCTCTGAGCTATCATTTTCCTTCTTTCTGTCTGGGAGCAAGAAACTAATCATTATTCTACACCTAGATTTAGTACATCTTAACATAATAAAAGCATAATAGCTGCCTTGTAATGTTAAATAAAGTGTTCACTACCAAAAACTGCATGTTGATAATGGTAAGAACCTTTACTTTTTTGATCTTACCTGCGGTACTCGTTCTGACCCAGTTGGTCAACAATCCATTACCTCTGGCTGCTTCTAGCAGATCCTTTATTTTTTGTTTCTGACATCTGTCTTTACGTGGCAACTTTGAACTGAAAAAAGCAAAACATAATAAATTATGATTAGAACACTATATTAAACCACACTACCAATTCTTTACCCTTGTGTTTAAACCAATATGTTTTTCAGTCCATAGCACAGGATAACAATATTAATTTCAGAAAAAATGAGACCTCTCCTATGGTATTCAATTTGTTTCAAAATTAGAACAATTTTCTAAACAAAAAAATGTTTAGCTTAAAAAATGTTAAAAAAAATTGAAATCACAAATTTTTGTCTCATGATGCAGAAAAAATTATTTGCAAAACAAACTTATTTGTTTTGCTAAATAAGTTTGCAAAATAACTTATTTTGCAAACTTCAAGCAAAGAAGTTTGCTAGATCTTTGCTTGCTGACATCAAGCAAAGATGTCAGAAATCTTTGCTTGATATTCAAATTTTTGCTTGCGATTCTCACGACGTCCTGGGCAGGGCCTAAAATTGCAACCAAAGATTTCTGATGTGTGCAAATAAAAGTTTATGTTTGCCCCTTCACTAATGACATGCTTTTATTGGACAGAAGCAGTTTGATTATCACATACATTATATCTATCATGGTAGTTCAGGATGAGTTATTTTTAATTCTAAATGAATGTTCTTGTTGGACTTTTAAGTAGCATTCTCCTTCAAAATACATTTACCTAACACTAGAATAAATGCAATGTACGTCATGCAGCAAAGGAAATTAGAAAATCGGACATATATCCATTATGGAGATGATAGGTTTTGGACGGGCGATGTGCCCCTATTGCATAAGTAATACTGAAGAATGACTGCTATCATTAATGATACAGGAAAGCTTTTTAGTTATCTTGCTTTGCTAGCAAAGTCATTAACTAGCAGCTAGCTCATAGCACAACAACAACAGCCTAATGTTTGTATGATAAAAATACTGGATCGATAGATAAGAACAGCTTTTCCTCACCTGGCTGTCTCCTCCTGCTCAGAAGATCTTCAGAGAAAGGCAGACTCAGAGAGCGCCCTATAGTTTCCTCCTCCTGTCAGTGTTATATTTCATTACCTCTCTGCTTAAACCGCTACTCCGTGCTGAAGTAGAAAGGATGCAATGTTCAACGTTTTCCGTTATCTGACAAGTAGCAAGCCGACTCCAGTTTTTTCACCAAAAATTCTTTTTTTTAATTCACCAAAAACTGTTCTGTAATCTGGAACGTTCGCTACCTTGAGCTCCACATTTAGCTGTCTTATCTCACTGTGCGAGAGGCAAGTGCGTCACGGGCAAAAGGTTAAAGGTAACAATGTGACCGGAGGGCTTATTGTGTTGTTTTTCTTGCAAAGTTCATAAAATAAAAAATAAAAAGAATAATTTTAGTACATATGCCAGAAATCAAAGAAATTAAAATAATTTTTTTTAAAAAGACCAAAAGGGCACTTGGGGGTCATGGAGCAAAAGGGGCAGGTGCTCAAGCCCCTTTTGCCCCCCCCCCCCCCCTGCTCCCCCTCTGCATATGCCTGTGTCTTGGGAAGACAGATAACTTCAGTCAGAGGCTTCTTCAGATTCAGCTTCAGAAAATCTTTCCTTCCAACATAAATTGAATAACTTGATCTTGAATAACTCTTTGAAAAATCTAAATTAATGAGTTACAAAATTTAACTTCCCTTTGGGATTAATTCAGCATTTTTGAATTTGAATATAAATCAAACTCTGCTCAAGGCCCCATACAACATTGGTCCCTACATGAGGGCTAAATTCACTGCACTATGCGTCTCTCTGCTGGATGCAGAGGGACAAATAGGATATTTAATTTATGAGGCACTAGTAGAGACCAAGCTTTTCCCTTTTCTGTCTGAGTTTTTAGTAAGCACCACAAAAACTATTTGATTTGGTTGTCTTTAATGAACGAGTTTTTCTGTTCTTTGCACTGTCACGTGCTGCAACTCTGTCTGACTACATTTGATATGCCACAGTTGAAGCATCTGTGGTACTACATAAACAAAAAAAACTGTGTGCTGCATGACTACGAGGTGAGTGCGACAGCTCCTCCACAGGCTGAACCATCAGCCCACTATCATTCCACCAAGGAACACATACATAAATATTATCAGTGCAGACACAAAACTACAGGGTGGGCCAGCATGTGTAAGATGTAAACACACATGCTGCACATAATTCTTTGTTCACGCTCAATGAGCACCTCTGAAAGCTTGACTATAGGTTATATTTGCGGTTCGCATTGAGCAAGTCCAAGCAGAGCAAGCACTGTGGCTTTTAAACTTGACACCTACCTTAATGAAGTATTTTACAAAGAAAAATTAGTCCTCACCTAATATAAATAATATAATATAAATTTCAATACAGGTGAAGAACACCTCCCAAATCGTCTACTTTGAGTGAAAGGTGGGGTGCGAACCGCGCCAGGGTAAACTTCAGAGTTGCAGACTGTGACAGTGAGCTAGGCAGGTAATTTGCAGACACTGCCAGTGGTGTGATTGGTGTGTGCTGCCAGCTTCAAACGCTGTTCAGTACAACTAAGCTCATCTTTCAAGAATAATTCTGCTCTGCCAGGGAAATTCTCAGTGTAGCAAAGATGCGTGCAGTCCAGAGTTAATGTTGTATGAAAAAACACTATTTTAAACAAAGAAAAAAGTATATAATCTGTAATAACAAGCAATATTTAGCCTGGTGTGAGGAAGGAAAGTAAAGCCTGGTATCCTACCAGGCTTATAATCCACTGACACTAGTACTGAAACAACAGTTGTAGGTCTGTCATAACAATTTGGCTGGACAATAAATTGTCCCAGAAGTTATTGCAATAATCAATAAGATTATTCTTTATTGCAATAACAATATAATAGTAATGGGATAATATTGCAAGAAGACATTTTTTGATCTGTGAGTTGTGGCTCAACGCCCCCTCTTCACACATAGCAGCAGAACAGTACCTGAAAGCAGAATCCTTGGAAACACGAATACTTCTGAGTAGAGCTAGCTCAGAGCTTCTGAGTTAGTTATCAGGCTCCTCTCCTGTGGAACCAGCTCTCAGTTTCAGTGCGTGAGGTAGACACTCTGTCTAATTTTACCACTAGGTTTAAAACTTTCCTTTTTGATAATGCTTATAGTTAAAACAGTGATGTTTTTCCAGTTGAGTCGAGGGAGGTAGAAAGTACAGTCCAATGCAGTGGGGCAGCGTCTGGAAAGACAGATTAGGTAATCTTGATCTACTTATGTAGATATCCCTCTGTGGGTGTAGGCTGTTAGAACACAGGCTGACCACTTTTCCTCACTTTTTTTCTTCTACTATTCTTCTGCGTCTTTAGTGGAGGGTTTGCTTGCATGAACAGCTTGTTTGTTACAGCCTGTTCATGCAGGGCATGCATGCAAGTCATTCATTCTCAATCAGATTTACATGTAGACTCTGACCAGGGCCACTTCAAAACCTTCAATTGTTTTGCTACATTAATTGAAAATAGAGTTCCTGCTTTGCTTTGGACCACTTTTATTGATGGACATTAACCATCAGGATTTTCTACTAGAAAACAAAATTCATCGTTCAGTTATGGAAAGTTGTCCAGGTTCTGACAAAACAAAACATCTACAGACTATCACATTATCACTACCACAATTACTCGTAGTTTTACGGCAGATGCTACAGCAATCCCACCCAAGAATAGTTCCACTTTTGTCTTGTCAGAAAATTCTTTGCCAGAAGTCTTGGGGATCAACAAAATATTTTTTCCTAAATTTGAAATAAACCACTGTCCTTTTTGGCCAGCTTTGGTTTTAGCCTTTCTTTCAAATGGATGCCATTTTTAACCAGTCTCTCTTTCTTATCGATGAATTCAAACTCCAATCTTAACTGAGACAGTGAGGTCTGCAGAGCTTTGGATGTTCTTTTGTGATAACTCCTTGATGGTTAGTTGTTGAGCTCTTGTAGTAATAGTAATTTTGGTTGGGGGATCCCTGATAGGAATTTTTACCACAGCTGTATTTTTTCTCCATATACAGCAAGGAAGTTCTCTGGATTAGTGTTAAGTCTGGGTTCACTGCCAATAATAATGCATGAGTCTGGCTTACAAAACTAAACTAAAGTTCAACAGTCAACCAGTTGACTGTTGATTGATATGGTAGCAATTGGTAATTGACTTACAACCAGGTAGTACAATTTATGAATGGAATACATGTTAAAAAAAAACATTTTTTTAATATATTCACTCAAATTAACAATACTTTGTCTTAGTATTTTCTTAGACAAATTGAAATATTTAAATGGGAGGAAGAAAAGAAACAAACAAAAAAATGCATATGTAAGTGACAGAATATCCATGCAAAATTATTGGATAAAATATCGACATCTACAAAAAATGATGCATGTTCATATTTGTGGATTGTTTACAATTTGTATAGAATAGAGAAAAGTGTCAAGTGTCCTTGGGTATTTTGAAAGGCGCTGTCAAATAAAATGCATTATTATTATTATTAAACATCTGCTGTAAATTCAATCGTATGCACTTGACTCTTACTTTTGAAGTCCTTTAAGGTTGTCTGCTTTGTACCACTTTAAAAAAAAAAAACTGTTCAATTTGATCATCATAAAAATCAATGTGATATTAATGACCATGATGAGTGTATGCAAACTTTTTGCCTGTATTGTAAATGTCCAGCTGTGCATGGATGTGTTCCAGAAAGTGACCAATTTGTGTCCCTGTATATTTGAAGTCTGTTAAATATATTCCTACTTAATATAAACATTAATGTGTTGATTACGAAAAAAAAGTCAATAATTTGAATTCCTTTCTTAGACCGGAACCCAGTTCCTCCATTATTATTATTATTATTATCGTCCCAGTTATGATTACAGACACTCTCAGTGTGCTATTTTTATTCGACAAGCTGGTTTTTATTGATTGTTTCATATCTGCTTCTCTTCTGATCAGGTTGAACATCCTACTGGGTGGCATGACGCCTCTGTATTTCCATATCATAAATGTGTGCTTGCACTGCGCCGTTACCTGCCTGCTTATGTACACATGTGAACGTTGTGTGTTTGAGAACCCCGGCCTGGCTTTCATCACAGCACTCCTCTTTGCTGTGCACCCTGTTCACACGGAGGCGGTGAGTACACAGTCCAATGCCTGTCCATCTATCATACTCTGTAGAGTTTTAATTAGCCATTTTGACAAAAAAGGGTTTTCTGATAAACAGAATTTCACGCATTAGAATTTGACTTTTTTTAAAAATTTAAATGATTTACTTTCAGCAGATGCTTACTCATTCAACTGTATTGTAGTTTTTAAGATGAAACTCATTAATAGGTATTTTGAAGGTCATAGGTTCAAGACCCAGCCAGAGGTCTTTCTGTATGGTGTTTGCATGTCCTCCCTGTGCCATGTGTTCTTCTCACAGTCCAAAAAACATGACTGTTAGATTAATTAGTCTCTGTAAATTCTGTTTAGGTGTGAATGTGTGTGTGTACATGGTTGTTGTCTTTGTGTTGCCTTGAGATGGACTGGCTACCTGTCCAGGGAATACCCTGCTTCACAGCTCCCCTCGGTCCCCTGAAAGCATAAACGTATTAAACAATGGATGGATGGGTGGATAAATCACTATTTGAAAAAAGATAAGTCAGCTGTGTTAAAAGTCCACTAAACATGGTCTTCTCTCTTAAACTTAAAAGACAACCTCTAAAGTTTTTGAATATAATTATAAATGGTGAAAAGAATAAAATATGTGAAACACTTAATCCCCATGAGCACAAAGATACTCAGGGCTACAGAATTTACTTTCTTCTCCTTGTCAACAAAGTGGAGGCTGCTGTAATGTGGCTCTCTGCTGTCAAGATGGTCTACACTACGTGTTGAAATATTGCTGTTTTGTGTGCTTCCAGTTCAGCTTCCTTCTTGTTGCAATGCTCTTCTTAGCAGGTGGTTATGGTTGCACCCAAAGGAATAATTCCGTAAAATCTGCCCAGAAGATCATCAGCTGCTCTCTGCCTTCTCTTGAAGAACTCCACAGAACCCCCGGTGCCTCAAGAAAAAAAAACAAAAAAAAAAACAACAAAACAACAACAAAGAACATTTTAAAAGACTCCTAATTTGTTCCAACTGCTGCCATCTAGCTGCAGATACAGGAGCATTAAAAGAAGGACAAACAGACTGAAGAACAGTTTACCACCCAATTTTGTTATAATCCATGTAACTTATTGCATGATTTCTATAATGACAATAAAGATTATTGTTATTAAAACATGGCCCCCATAAAGTGAAATAATTCAAGAATACCATCCAAATCAGCCTTGCAAATCTAAATATGATCTTCAGTTGGCATTTTGTCTTTTTCCGTCATAATGGAAAAAGTTCATTGCCATCAGTCATTTCTGGCTTAGAACTTGATGCTGTTTCGAAACGTCAAGTCATTCATGGCTGAATGAGCACTATTAAGATAAAACTTAAGAAGCTTGGGTTAGGTTAGTGTTTTTATTTCAAAGCGCTATCGCACAAAGATAATTTTATACCCCATTGTATACCCTTTTGGATTGTTTTATCTTCCTGTTCAAGTAAACTCTGTTTCATTTACAACTGGTTCTGCTTAAGGATGAATTTACCATCTTAGTGTAACATAGTTAAAATGGTTCAGGTTAAACCCTGCTAAAATGTGTTTTATAGTTGTCCTTGTAATGAGTGGTTTTTGGCGCCCCCTACTGGTTGCCTATAAATAGGGGGAGAAACTGTAAATTCCACACACTCTGTTCATCACTCTACTGTGGTAAGTCATCAAATTCAGTTCTTTTCTGAACAGTAATGGGAGTTGTGCTCAAGGACTAACGTGGAGTTTTATTGCAGTACACAGAACTAGTGGACCAGTAGGGAGGCTCACTGTGCTGTTTGTGTTAACCACTCATTACAGGTAATTACGTTACATCCCTGTTTCTATGGCGACATGTCTTAGCCAGCTTTGTTTTCTGTGAAACACTAGAGGTTGCTGTTGAACAGTTTAATAGTTAAATCACAAAAATCACTATACGGTCACCTGTTAGAAAAATATGTTATACCTGATTGTAATGATTGTTTGTAGGACACAGTCTGTTCAGCGCTCTACTTTGCACACAGAACTAGTGGACCAGTAGGGAGGCTCACTTTGCTGTTTGTGTTAACCACTCATTACAGAAGATTTAACCAACACAGCACACCCCATACACAGTGTGCTGTGTATGGGGGAAGTTGTCACCTTGATGCTGAGATCCAGATGGTGAATTAAGGAACAACTGATGCCAGCTTGAGCTCCTGTCATTCATTGCTACACCAAAAGAAGCCACCAGATTCACATAGGTCACATTAGCACCACTTTAGGTGTTAAATGCAGTTTGTGAGCATGGGGTGCAGCTCTGATCACCGCCTGGTCACTGGCATATTGCACTCTGGATAGCCATAGACGGATATTTAAATGCTATGTATCATAATAGAGTTAAAAAACAAACGTTCTGCAACCCTGAAAAACGTTCCGCAGGTTTTTCTTTTAGTGGCTCTGACTTAAGCCATTTATTCCTTAATTATTTAGATGGAAATGGATGGAACACAGCAGCCTGCTGTATCTGACGCGTAGTGCAGGTGTAGCTTTACGGAGAAACTGTAAAATTAAATTTCTTATTGAAGATGACTACATAAACTAAAACCTAGAGAACACACATTTGGTAAATGTCTTTGTGAGCTCCTGCTTTACTATTTTTATTACTAAATTGAATATAATTTTAGATTTTTGTGTATTTTTTCCAGGAAAACATAAAAAGTCGTGTGCACAAATCAAAAATTAAATATGGAAGCCATATTTTAATTTAGACCATAACTAATTAAAACTTCTAACAATTGTGTTGTGTATGATCAAATCAAGTTTTATTTGTATAGCACCTTTCAGCAACAAGACATTTCAAAGTGCTTTACATCATAAAAACAGAAATACAAAGTCATAGAACACACAGTCAACATTACATTTTGCACATCAGATTATTGATGTTTCGTGATAAGGTTTCAAAAGCAACTCTAAACAGCTGGGTTTTTAGTCTAGATTTAAAGAAACTCGGTGTTTCAGCTTTTCTGCTGTTTTCTGGAAGTTTGTCCAGATTTGTGGTGCATAGATGCTGAATGCTGCTTCTCCATGTTTGTTTCTGATTCTGGGGATGCAGAGCAGACCAGTACCTGAAGACCTGAGAGGTCTGGAAGGTTGATACAACAACAGCAGATCTTTAATATATTGTGGTTCAAGCCGTTCAGTGATTTATAAAGTTACAATAGTATTTTAAAGTATCTTCTCTGAGCTACAGGGAGCTGGTGTAGGGACTTTAAAACTGATGTGCTCTACCTTCCTGGTTTTAGTGAGAATGCAGCGAGGGCAGCAGCGTTATGGATCAGCTGATGTAAAGCTCTTTGATAGATTTTTTTGTGGTGATGATGCACCCACAGTTACTGGAAGGCCTTTTCTTTTCTAGTGCTAAGAATAAAGCCAAAACTTACATGTGAATGCCATACAGTCTTATTCAGTCAGTCTATACGTTCAGGCTGGTCAGATTACCTTTCGAAAATGATCTTTTAGCAGGTATTAAGCATACTACGAAATATAAACATGTTAAAACATATGTAATCTGGTTAATCTATGTAATGTCTTTCACTTGGTGATGGAGCTGCTGACAAAGAAATTTTTCAGTCCTATTCTAGTTGGTGAAATCAGCCTGTATTTGCTAAATGCTTGCCTACAATTTAGTAATATTTTTTGTGAAGAATTATTACATATTTGCTTTTTATTGTCTGATTTTATCAAGTGCTAAAAACATCAACAACATGAAATTCTGTAAAAAATAAAATGTTATTAATCATTTCAAATGCAGAATAAGTAACTTCTGTGTAAACCAAATTAATTCTTGTCAGTACAAACTTTGTATTTTTTCAATTATGTGATTCTGACTCTACAGCTGTCCCTCAGTTGGTTGACAAAACCTTTGTTCTGCTGACTTACACATAGCAGATGAGATATGATGTGTCTTTAATATAGCAAATGATAAAGATGCAAAAACGTTTAGGGTCTGGTTGGAGCAGATGGTGACTAGAATGATATTACTGGATTATATAAAATGTGGCTTAAAGCTGAGATGCTGATGTTTGGATATGTAAAATATATATTCTCTGCTTTGATTTCTGTCAGTTCTAGAAACAAGAAAAAACAAAGCGAATTTCTCTTTATAATGGCCCATTATTTGATTTTATTTAATAGGAGCCATGATTTAAAATTTAACAAACTTTGGCTGTTTATGCTTTATGAAATATTTAATCCTAACTGATGATTGCTCTGACTATTGCCACATTTTACGAACAAATGATACAATTTGTCCTGGGAAAAATGTAGAAAAACGAGTGATTGTATTATTTTTTTCTCAGTCTGTTAGCTTAACATCACATGCAGACTTGTTGCCATGGCGACCAATAAACAGCCTCAGAGCACAGATTACGTTCAAGTACATCAGGAACTACTACTACATATGTATGGTAAACTTATTGTCAGTAATTTGGATTCATAGAGTTAAGAATAAATAATTTATATAATTTGGTTGTACTGGTGGGGTTTGTAATTGAAGGGAAAAAAACAGTGGCTGGTGAAATGTCTGAGTGGCCGGTAAAAATATTTCTCCACCAACCACTGTGGGTGGTGGAGAAGCTTTTATTTTGAAATTTTGAATAGTGAGGCCTTTCTTTTTAAAAGGCCTCACTAATCTCTTGTGTACCAGTGGTTTGGTTAAACCAGTAATATAATTCAGAATATAAAACAGAAATTACATGCTGTGAAAAATGTGAAGGCTTTTATTTTGTTGGGTGTACTTGATCAATTTAGGAGCATCAAGTCATATGGAACTTACTTCCTTTGCTCTTCTGCCATCTTGTCTGTAGTAAGGGTTCCGACAAGGTGGCATCTCTGTAGTTCTAACTGGGAGCTCTGCCCTCCTCTGTAGGAACTGAAACTGTCCGAATTCAGGGTCTACATCTTTTTTTTTATTATTTTATTTTATTTTTTTATTGCATCAAAATGTCAATACAATGTATAGAATGGGGGGGAAAAAAATAAAAAAATGCCAGGGGTCACAAGGAATAAAAGCAATAGAAAGTATAATACAAGGAGCACAAACAGAGATAAGACAATGTTTCAGGGAATACAGTTAAATAATTTTAGGGTTTCAAGAGACTTTACAGCTTTGGGATTGGTTGAGGTCTGTACAGTTACTGCATAGTATTGTAATTCAGATAAAATGGAGGCTTTTTGCCAAAAAATTGAAAATGAATATGAAATTTAACTAGAATTAACGATAGACTAATTACATAAAATTGATTCTATTAGCAGGACAGACATTGCAAAAACCAGAAAGTACATCTGTGTATAAAAGTGAAAAACTATTGTGAATATGAAGTTTTCTGGGGGAAACCCAGTTTTCTGTTAGTACCATTTTTTTTGTTAGATCTAATCTGTTTATCCCTTTAGGACCTGGATGTCACACCAAGGGCCAAAAACCAAATTTGCTACAAGCTGATGGCCGGACTGGTTCAGTGTTCATTAAAATATATTGAAATGATTGCACATAGCCTATTGAACCAAGACCTAACACAGTGTATATTATTTAATAATTAAAGGAATAAAGCAATATTTTCTTATGGATCTGTCAGTAATTTCAAGTGAAGTCATTTTTCAACAGGCAAACAGACAAAAACAAACTTTCCTCAAAGAAAAATCACATGTTCTATACTTGACTTTGACATATGTGCTTTAGGAGTATAACAAAAGAAAAAAATGTGCTATGGATTTTTTGATGTACATAATAACTTTGAATTTAGCAGAAAATTAAAGTATTGTAAAAGTATCCGCATTAATGCATAAAAGGTATTACCACTTACATCTACTGTTTTAAGTCCAAGAAAAACATTTCTAAGTACATGCAGTTGGTTGATATGTTTATTGAACAAAAATTGTGAGATTGATGCATTCACTGACTGAATGGACGATAAAATAAAATTTTCAGTATTAGACTTGCAAAGGTCATTGATCATCAATTCCAATCCCTGGATAATTGTTTTGTGTATGTCTAAATATTACATTGGTAATCTTTCTGACCTTCACATTATCAGTGCACAACTCTGTAATTGTAGTTTTTAGCTGAATTTGTATTAAAGAGGGTGTTCTTTGAAATCTAGTAGTTTCTTCAGCAGTCTGCTCTACTTTATGTCACCCTTCTTCAGCAGATGAACTCTTCTGAAATCTCTGCATGTATATGTTGCAGGTGTCTGGCATTGTGGGCAGAGCTGATGTCTTGGCTTGTCTGCTGTTCCTGCTGACATTCCACCTCTATATTAGGTAAGGTAACTCAGCGTCACAGTGTCCTCATTCTTACAAGCTTATAAAGTTCACCTTATTGGAACTTTGGACTGACACATCGCTACATTCACCAATGCAGTTACTTCATTTATATTAGGGATGCAAGTTATTGAATAATTAATTCATCAAGGACTGTAGACTTGCCACGCCGTGTCAACAAAATGGACAGAAACTGCTTGAGCTTACTGGGTTAGGGTAGAGCTGCATAAAGTGCATTTTGCATTCCACAGACTATGTTTGGACTGTTTCACTTTCCTGTTTAGGGATGCTCCCACAGCCATTTTTGTTTCTCCACTTAAGGCTGACCATCAGTGCCTTCTTTTGCATGGCAGTCAAACTATAATACGGAAAGAATATATAAACAAACGCTATTAGCTAATCAATTAGAACTCATTTTAATCGAATCCCATTAATTGACAGTTAATCCTAAATCGATTGTTTGCAACCCTAGCTGGCATAAATAGCAAATGATCCAATCAGTTACATACACTGACAATGCTGCATCACTCTTTGAAAAGGTTTATAAGCCTCCAGGAAGATGTTCAGGAAACACCAAGGTTCATACCTTACTGTGGTGTGTGGACATGATCTCCTGATCTCTCATGCCAGGCACTCCTGCCCAGTGCACTATCACATCCAATCCAAATCCTGTGCTCCAAATGCACATTTGGAAGCTGAACATTTGGTCATGAAAATAATCTTCCCATCGCTTCATAAAAACACATTGTTTGATACTATCAGAACACACAAACCTCCCCCAATCTCGTGGGACCACTAAAGGTCAAGCATGGATCAAGGGTGGAGCATGCAAAAATTCAATTTAATTAGAATTGAATTTAGATTCAATGAGGCTGAAATGAGGCAGTTCTGAATGCATCCTTACTGATACTTGCAAGGTGTACATTATAAAGTCCCTTGTGAATGTGTGTAAGGTGTTTTGTTGATGTGTGTGCATGGGAAACTCATTGCAAATGCTTTAAAAATATGAGGTTGTATTAAAATGTGAATTCCATTGTACTCTCTGGTGTCACAGGAGTATTGATGAATGGGTCTCCGAAGACGCGTTCCCTTCCACTGTGTCTCCAGGGTCTCTACTCATCAGTTTGTTTTTGGGCACCTGTGCAATGCTGGTCAAGGAAACAGGAATCACTGTGTTTGGAGTGTGTCTGCTGTATGATGCTCTGGTGCTGTGCCGTAAGCCTCTCACACAGTAAGAACAAAGTCTTTTTCTTTGTTGTTAAGCCCAAGCAGCACAAGGCCTGTGAAGGCCTACTGTATTCGTACTATTATTCTTCTGTCAAATAAATTAACTTTTTGGAAGATTAAACATATACAAAAATGCCCCGAATTGGTTGGATGCATCGGTCATCTGTGAAAATGACTGATTTTAGGGAATTCGCAAAAGTTGCAGCAGGAACAGCTTAACAGCTCTCCCAGGCAAAATACAAAATACCTTCTGCCTTGGCCTAACTTTATCAAAGAAGCATGAAATGGGACAGATTTGTAAAACTCCTCAAAACCTTCAAAAAACTCTCTTGCACCCATTTAGTCCAAACAGAAGTCGGCCATCTTAGATTGGCTGACTTTTGGCCTCCACATTTGACTGAACTTCTCCTAGAGATTTTAATAAATGGACTTGGCACATGATCAGTTTGCTCATAAGATAATGGGGATCTAAATTTATCAAAATTAATTTTTGAGCATATTAAAGGGGTGTGACCAGACCTCAAAATCTTGCCATAAAACAAAAAAATTTTATGTACTACACCAGAACTCATTGAGATGCCGAACCTTCAGGGATTAATCCGTCATTAGGGCTGAGCCATATCGTTCATAATAATGCTAGTAAAAAATATATATATTGCATGCTAATTTCTTAGTGTAAATAAGTTATCCCGTCATCATACATGCAGAGATATTCAAGTTGTAAAGGTGAAGGCAAACATGGCTGAACTGCCATAGAAACAAAAAGAAGTTGGTCAGCTGGTTTACAGTACTAAATGTCACAGAAATTCAGTACTCAGGGGGGCTGGGAGGTGGCGGGGCACTGTTTCCCCCTGACATCTGATTACCCCCTCCCCTCATGACTGACATGTAATAACATCAGGTTTATTCCTATACAGTATTTGGAATCATTGTAAGCCACTGTAATATGCCAAGAAGAAAAACAATAATAAAAATATGAAAAGGAAATTTATAAAACTATATATAAGGCCATGTGATAACATATATAAATAGATTTATATCAGGCGTGAACTCAGCCTGCAGTATTCTCATACTCATAAAAGCAAGCCGTATTGTTCTGCTGGATGTTCCTCTTGTGGTGCAGTGAGGTGTGGCTCTGGAATTCACTTAGAAGAGCTGGCCCGAGTGGATGGAAAGTTTTGGTTGCACATTTTTTACGTCGACAAATGCACAGTAAATATAATCCACTTAAAGCAATAAGAAATGGAGTAACACTTCTATATTGGAACTAATCGCCCACACCCGTCCTTACAGGCCAGTAATAACTGACAAACAAACACACACGTTACTGCATAAACATTCACCAAAGCCTGCAGAAAACACACACAATCAATTAAATAAACATGATGATATGATAATAATTATTAGTAAGAGAAATAAATAAATTAAAAAAGGGCTGGAGTGTCTACTCGACTTCCACAGTCTGAGTATAGTCAAGAAACTTAGTCTGCCTTAAAGGCATCATTTATCTTTGAGGAAAAATTTCAGCTTCTTAAGCTATAAATTGTAGAGTAGACTCAATAAGTGTGATGGAGTAGTAATAACTGATGGACCAGAAGATTCTGCTGTTTCAAATACTTGGACAGACCTGAAACACCAAAAATGGCTGACTATGGGTTAGGAACAACAAGCCAAGCTTATTGTGGCAAAAATATCAAACCAATAAGGCGTCAGCTTTGTACATGACCAAATCATATGCATATGTTTGGCCAGAGATATGCTGCATCTACCACAAGCCTCGTTGACAGGGTGGAACATTCGGTCTAGTCTGGCATAGGTAGAATAATAACCTTGCATTGGATCATTCTCACAAATGATGTTTGGATCTTTTTTGTGCCCACAAAAAAAGTCCATACTGATTTGCCAAATTAGAAAACAAAAGTTCAAATACAGATCAACTAGTTGCCAAAAATTTCAAAGGCACCTATCTAAGACTACTTTGGCTTTTAACAGGATGACCTGTTTTTGCTCCACAGTCACCTTTTGAGTTCTAGACTCAAGGACTTCCCTTACTTCTGCACTCCCTTCATTAAACGGGCTTGCCTTATCTCTGGCTATGTAAGTATTATTTTATAGTGATACTTGGTTTACTGTTTTTGCATGTCTTAATCACTTTATGAGAACTGTTTGAACACGTGATCATCTTTTGGTGTTTTACTTCAATAGGAATTTGTTAATTTATATAGTTCTAATTGTTAACAAATTTAATGTTAACTTATTTTGCATACAGATCCAGTTAATATCCAGATATTGTCTGACTTCAGTTCAAATCAGTCAAATTCATTCCATCTCAATTATTGTGCTCTTTCCGTTAACACTCTGAAGACCATTGCTTTTTGTCCAGAGGTTTAATTATGTAAAAAATGTGAAACTGAAATAAAGTATAACAAACAATACTATTACCACATGTACAATTGTAATCTTCCATGTACACTATCTCTACAGTGTAACACAAACTACATTACCTTAGATCAGAGATGTCAAAGTCAAGTACACCGAGGGCCGAAAAACCAAATTTGCTACAAGCCCAGGGCCAGACTATTTCAACGTTTATTAAAATATATTGAAATGATTTCACATAGCCTATTGAACCAAGACCTAACACAGTGTATATTATTTAATAATTAAATAAATAAAGCAATATTTTCATATAGATCTGTCAGTAATTTCAAGTGAAACCATTTTTCAACAGGCAAACAGACAAAAACAAACTTCCTTCAAAGAAAAATTACATGTTCTGTACATTAAAAGAATAAAGCAATATTTTATGACTCTGTCAGTAACCTCAACAGGCAAACAGCAAAAAATTAAACTAACTATGTTTCTTAATAGCAAGATAAATACATGAATTAAAGTGTGTGCATTATAAACTGAAAATGCATTATTGTGCTGCTCTATGATGTCCATATTCTTGTCTTTGTGTGTTTCTGAGAAGTTTGATAGTGCCTTCTTACATTATACTCTTTCATTACCGCCAAACTTTCTCCACACAGAAGACAAACATGCAGTGATGGCATAGTTACTTTGTAAAAGTAACTTTAATTGGATTACTGATTACTCCTTGAAAAAGTAACTTGGATTACTGATTACTTGATTTGGAAAATCACTAAGTTACATTAAAAGTAATTTTTTAGTTACTTTCAGCAGCTGCTAAGAACAGCAACACTCTGTCACCTGTGAAAATCATATTAATCTTTGCCAATACTTAATTGAAAGTTATTTTATAATGATTACATCAACAATGTATCTCCACTTATATGGTTGAACTGAAGGGGAGATTGTTTAATGGTTACCACAGAACAAAAAACTTTAGTAATTTGTGCGTGTTTTTGTGTGTTTCTATTGTCTGGAAAACTATAAATAGGATTTTAGACCCCGTCTTCCCCCTCCCCAGCCTCCAGGTTGTACGTTCCGGCCCTGTGTTTGGTGTCACATGGCAGCACACAGATCTCCTCCTGCCGCTCTACAACTCAGATGTCCTGCTGCACAGATTTGTGACACTTATCTTAATGTTAATAATTATAATGACGTTTAGTCGCACAACTTTACGGACTCGTTCATTCGTGGCTGTTTTCATGTTTATTGTGCTGTTCATATTAGTCTCGATGTTTGCGGTTTTCTGGAGCGCAACGCAAAGCTTGACGTCATTCAGAG
>CAEGAD010000645.1:0-71166 GCA_903067055.1 Poeciliopsis paucimaculata
TTCCCAAATGGAACGGGCATATTCCAAGATGACAATGCCAGGATTCATCGGGCTCAAATTGTGAAAGAGTGGTTCAGGGAGCATGACAATGCCACAGCAAATGTGGGCTGTAATCAAAGCTAAAGGCGGTCCAACAAAATATTAGAGAGTGTGACCATTTTTTGGTGGCGACTTTTATTTTGGCCAGGCAGTGTAGATATACTGTTCATTGCTGACGGTTCCTTTGCAGCCTCTGGAGTGGACGCAGTCGGTGAGGTGGTCATGAACGTGGACATTTTACCCCAGCCGAATGGAGAGCACAAGATTAGTATTAAAGGTTAGAGGCTGTGCGCTGTCCGGTGTCATGTAAGTCGTTCTTTTTTGGTGCTTTTCCTTCTTTGCTCACTTCATCTTTCCCTCCAGTGGTGGCTGCTAATGACCTGAAATGGAAAGCACAGGGTTTCAGGCCTTTTGTGGAAGTCTACATTATTGGGCCTCACCTCAGTGACAAGAAGAGGAAATTTGCCACCAAGTCCAAGAACAACACCTGGTCACCAAAGTTCAACGAGAGTTACCAGTAGTGAGTATCCACTGGCTTTCATCATCTTGCTTTGGCTGGACACTGAAAAAACACAAAATCTAAATAAGTATTATTGGTAAATTTTCTTGTGGAAATATCTTAGGACACTTGAAATGAGACAAAACTAACTTATACGTAACTTTTAGAAAGACACTGGCACTGGAAGATTATTTAACTTGTAGCTCGTACTTTTTCATCAATATTGACTTAAATTAAGCTCCTATTTCTTACTATAAAGTTACTGGTAAGTTAGTTT
Source organism: Poeciliopsis paucimaculata (assembly GCA_903067055.1). Classification (NCBI taxonomy): domain Eukaryota; kingdom Metazoa; phylum Chordata; class Actinopteri; order Cyprinodontiformes; family Poeciliidae; genus Poeciliopsis; species Poeciliopsis paucimaculata. The sequence continues at coordinate 816 of CAEGAD010000645.1, forward strand.
GAAACTATGTTAAAATACTTGGTAATATTTTGTGTTTTTACAGTGCAGATAAGACGATCCATGACTGAAAATGTGAGCGTGTTTGCTGTGTTTCAGCTCGCTTGGCACTGAAGTGGGTCCAGAGAGCTACGAGCTGCAGGTGTGTGTGAAGGACTACTGCTTCGCCAGGGAAGACCGCACCGTGGGAATGGCCGTGCTGCAGGTGAATAACATAGCAAACAAGGGCAGCGTCACCTGCTGGCTGCCGCTGGGACGACGGGTCCACATGGACGAGACGGGCCTGACGGTGCTGCGCATCCTCTCTCAGCGCAACAACGACGACGTGGCCAAAGAATTTGTGAAGCTCAAGTCCGACCAGCGTTCAGCAGAAGAGGGCCGAAGCTGAGGCGGAGGAGGGCAACCGAAAAATAATAATAACAAAAAAAACGTGTGCCCAAAAATACCAGAAACACACCCAACGAGGCATCGTGTTACGCACACATAACACCCGCGCCTAAATAAAACCATGTGCAATATACAAGCACACATGTGAAACTGCTCTATTGTACATATATCTGCATACATTATGCAACATCTACATTGTAATGTTATCAAACACGGGGGAAGTGAGTTTATATTGAAAAAAAATCAAAGACTTTATTTAATTTTGAATATTTCCGCATCTGCACTAAGACCTAAGTTTATCGTTACTTAATCTCCCAACACTCTTTCTGCGACATCACACCTTTTATATGCTGTAAAATTAGTTGTGATGAAAAGCACCACAGAATCAACAACTAAACTATGTGAATAGTTTGACCACTTTGCACTTTTCCTTCTCTGCATCTTCAGGAGAGCCGTCCTCGTCATTAACTCATTAACTCCGTCTCTCTGCCCGTCTGTTTGCTCGTGTGTCTGACCGCGTCGTTCGCCATCCGCCGCACCGTTCGCTCTCCGCAGTCTTCCTAAAATACGATGTGGTATGTGAGACATTTCTGCTGAATAAATCTCCCCCACCCAAAAAAAAAAAAGAAAAACAAAAAAAAGAGAGAACACAAATCAGTGTCGAGGGGCGACATGTTTCTTAGTCTTTACTGTAAATGTATTAATGTCCTGCATGTTCACCCCAGGAACACTGTGACTCACCTCTCTATAACCGCAGCCCACCTGCCCCAATCCTCCAATATGCTATCTGTTTTGAGCATGGTGCATATAATCCTGTAACAGCAAGGTTCTGACTAATGCTCATTGTTGCAGAGAGGGCACACTGACAGAGAAACAGTTCTGAGCCACAGCTGTGATGCGTTGAGTGAAGCAGAGCCTGTGGCCAGATAGCGCATCAAGTTAAATGGAGCAATACCCCAGCCCCCCCTCTCACTCCAGAGTGTACATTAACCCCGTCCTTAAAAAAAAAAAAAAAAAAAAGGGCTATAAGATCTGTGGACTGGATTGTCATTTTCACTAAAACATACTGTCAGTGCTTCTTTTGGCCAACTGAACACAAGATTCATCTCAGCTACCGAGCGTTGCATAAGTATTTATATGCATTTAACTTTTTTGTATTTTTTTAATACACCCACAATATTTAATGCATTATATTTGAATTTGATGTCACAGATCAACACAACTTAGCCAATAGCTGTAAACTGGAAAGAGACGGAAATGAGTTTTCTGCAAAGACGTTTAGAAACTACGTATCCTTTTCCTACCACCTTACAATTCTGCACGCTTTTTTGTTGGTCCATCCTCCCAATAAATATCAAGGAGTTTGAGAATGCAAAGTGACAAAAAGCAAACAATTTCAAGAGGCTTAAATAGCTTTGCAAGGCGCAGTAGCTGCTGCAGAAACTTCCTCATAAGCAGAGCCCCATACAGAAACTCAATTCAATAAGGCAATACTAGTTTATGAATCCATAAAACCCTCTGTTAACTGCTGTGTCTTCTCTTCATGTGTACATGCATGTGTGTGAAAGCGTTAGCGTGTCTGTCCGGGCAGATCGTCACTCCGACTATATGGGCTCTCTGATCGTGAGCAATATCTACACGCCCAAACTGTATGCGCTGTCAATATTAGAAAACGACAAGGGCACCAAGGGCACTGTCCACATCAAAGGAATGGGAAACTTATGATCACATCTTTTTTGTAAATCACTGGGATATTTTCTTTACGGACTCATAAATTCCCATTCCTGTTGGAAGTGTATAATCTTGTTTTTTTTTTTTTCTTTTCTTTTCTTTTCTTTTACATACTTGCCTAAGGAAAGTGTCTTGATTTTGCAATTTCTTTAAGAATAGTAAATGTCCAAGAACCAGAGCTCTTTTTTTTTTTTTTTTAAATGAAGCCATTAAAGTCACCGCCAAGCATTTATAAGGTTCAAGTATTGTTTTAAGTCATAATGGTTGATAAACCGTTACCTTTTCTTGCAAAAAAAAAAAAAAAGCAGACACTCATAGCCATAATCAAGCTCGCCTTGCAGTCTCTTTGTATCTCTAAATGTCAGTGACAGTGACTAAAGCCACCCACACATTGGCCTGTTACATGTTGTCTTTACTTTGAGGCTAAAATCTACCAAAAATAAATCCTGTGAATGTCACTTATCCTCAGCAGAGTGTTTTCTCTGCTCTTGTGAAATCTCAAACCGTGACTTGCATAAAGACACCAACTCATGCCTTTGATTTAAGCCAACCGATTTCACTTGACTCATAAGAATATAAACACCCTGCTGGGTTTCTCTGTGAATCCTTGGCAAAGCTTAAAGGAGAACTCCACTGATTTTTACACATCAAAAACCTTCCTGATTACCATATGAGAAAATGTGTTACATTGTTGGGTGAAGTAACGCAGACATCCCCAACAGATGTGTCTTTGGGATTTTTGAAGTGAGGTGCTGATAGATTGCTATATAAATCCAGATTATTTGGCCGCAGAGGCTAAAACTACTGGCTAATCCAAGAGAGACTAAGACCGAAGCCTGCTTTTACCTTCTTGAAATAACGTCGTACTGCCTTTAGCAAGCAATATTTATCGAACCTCAAAGCCACCTTTATGTCGGGATTGGTTGTTTGCAACACAAGAAGTGGAGGTAAGAGAAGATTCACCAGTGATCATCTTCCTGTGTGAAACATACGGAGAACTAAATACGTTATGTAAAGCATTTCTAGTCAAAGTACCTGTTTTTCCTAGGTTCCATGATGCATTGCAGGGATTATCTTGTTGGTACTCAGACCAGTCTTCTAACATGGAAGCAAATGGTTTCTCAAAGAGCAAATATGGACTACAAAAATGTAGGAAAATCAATTTGTTCATTTTAAATCGGATAGTTTCAGTCTGACTACCGGTCCCTCTTATAATGACATCAAGCAATAGAAAAATGTAGTGTCCGCTTCCTTATCCATGGAATGGATAATAATACACAAAAGATTAATCTCGTTTCACTTTGGGTTCATGTTTAACACACACCCACTGAAGGCACTGGTGATTATAGGTGCAGCTGCAAACAATCAGAGTTGGCATGTTTAGTTAAAGAAGCAGGAAGTTTAGCAAAAATGTAAACTGGTAAAAAAAAAAAAATTTAAAAAAATTCTCCTCACTGCCTACAAATGGTTTTCTGAACTAATTGCTTTACTGCAGCTTCTGGTAGCTTACTGGACTTTGCAAACACAACCTCAGAGCCAACAGGACAAAGGTGGATTAAAGTAAAGCGTTAAAAAAAATTCAGACCTATACCAATGTTTAAGTGAATGCTATTTTATAGATTTTTACATTGTTTTATTAGGTCTTCATATGTGTTTCACTCAGGAAGATCCACGGTGGCGCACTGCCTCCTACCTCCATTTCCTGTTTGTTTCCCTTTGTAAATAACTTCCCCATCCAAATGTGGTGAAAGTTTGGATGTTTGACAAATAGGATACAAAAATATCTGCCACATTTTGAGGTTGTTTTAGAAAGGTAGAAGTTGTTTTAGAAAAGCTATTCTTATTGGAATAGCTGTAAGCTTTACTCTCCATTTATAATACACGATAAAACTATCATTTATTTACTGCAGTGACCTCTAACGTTTTAACACAACCTCACCTAAAAAATTCTGAAACTTTTCCGTGGAGTTAGATTTTAAAAATTGTTTACCTTATTTTCCAGAATTTCTAACATTAGCCATACTAAATTGTTTACTAAATCATTGCTTTGTTGGTCATGGGAGAAAAAAAAAAAAAAACACACAAAGGATATCTCTGCTCTGCTGCATTAGCTTGAATCATTTTTATCTTTTTTTTTTTTTTTTCTTCCTGTCTACGCAGCAGAAAACAAAACTAAAGTGCAGTGATAAATCGGTGGAGTGCTCCTGCAGGGCTCCCAGCAGGTTACGGTGTCATGTGTTGTGTGTGATCCCAGGGCTCCAGACAAAAACCTTCCTTTTGAATCTGGATCTAAAAAAGCAACAACAGCGGCAGCGGCCCTTCTCGGCCGACACGCAGACAACTCCTGCACACACGCACCTGCACACCGATCTCAGCTCAAGCACAAAAATGGGCATGCGAGATGACACACATGCATGCATGCACGCCGACACAACTCTGTGGAGACCAATGATGCCCACCCTGTGAATAAAGTCAACTAAACTTGCATGATGGGAAACTTAATTGTGCCAGCACGTGTCTCTTTGATGTTATTTGACCTTTTTATTATTATTATTATTTTTGCTTACTGACTTGGTCTTACTTTCCCGAGCTGTGTAATAAGCCATCTGTGTGTTGTTTTGTTTTTCCAAAAAAAAAAAACAAAAAAAAAAAAATCATGTTTTCAATTTGAATGTAGTGTGAACACAGAACTCGCATGAGAGAATTATTTTCTACTGAGGACGTTTGTAATTTGTTTCGTATCGTTATTGTTGTTTAAATGAGGACGAAGCGGAGCTGGAATGCAGCCTGATTGTGATCTGCTTCCTATTAAAAGGATGTTTTTGTGTCACAAACTAACGTCTCCCTGTACCTTTACTTTTAAGCTTTTTTTTTTTTTTTTTTTTTTTTTTAATGTTATATCTCTAAAGTGAATGGTGAGGAAATGCTAAATGTTGCTTGCCAGGTAAAATCTGTTCAAGTCAGAGACATCAGACTCTGACATCAGATTTCTCTGTGAATCACAAATTGTAGCTGTCAACAGGGAAAAACAGGTGAAATGAAAATAGAAATTAAAACACTCACAAGTGATCATTGGGAAAGAAATGGTGACCAAAAGGACGAGATCATGAACACAAACGTTTGACATAAACTCCGTCAGATTCAACGAGAATCTCCGTGGTAACGGAGGGGTTCAGAGTTTAACTGCTGCTCTTCACAGTAAAAGGATTTAGCTGTGGGTGTTGATCTAGTGGTCGGGATACTTCCTGAGGGAGGGTTTCCAGGCACATCCCACTGGAAGGAGATCTGAAAAGTGCGGCGTGCATTTGTATTCAGCCATCCTTATTCATAAAAATCCTTGCTACCAATTACTTCTAGAAGTAACCTCTTAGTAATTTATTTTCAATATAAACCAAGAGTCACTGTAATGCTTAGATCAAACTGAATCTATTTGTACAGACACTGTCCACTCAGTTTGAGTAAAGTTGAGCAACCACACATATAAAAACTGGCAAAAGTTTTATTCTCTAGCCATTCAAAGCCATGAAGACTTGCAGTGGAGTGTAGTTTGAAACGCTTGCCGCAGGTGGGCTGAACACCAAAGCATGCAGGGTCTCTAGGTCAGCGGTCTTCCCCTTGTCAAGGTCACATTTGATTAAAAAAATGTTACTAATCCTATGTAATCAAAACATCTGACTTAATGGATTTTAGGTTCTTATCTCTAAGCCATATTCATCCGACTAGTAAATTATTCAATACGAGTTCCCCTTATCGAATTGAAATACTAAGTTAAATTACCTTTTTACACGAGTCATATTTCAGATCTTAATGCTAATGAAGTGCTTCTGCAGACAACACATCATACAGGCTTTGATTTGGCTGCAGCTGTGCGTCTGCTGCCACCATGTGGTTCCAGCTGCAGCTCGACGCTGGTTGCCTCCACCCAACGGGCCCCTTAGAAATAAAGACACGAGACACAAGCTGGTATTTTTTACAGTAAAAAAATGAAACCAAAAAACAAGACTTTATTAAAGAAGCATAAAAAATAAAACTCTTGATACATTTCTCATAACCGCTAAGTCAGCTCAAATTATACGCTTATACAATTTCTCCAGCTCACGGTTAAAAGGTCCATAAACTTTCAAATAAAATATATTTCAATTTTAAAATTTCTTCAATAATTTTTCTCATTTTGTTATAAATTGCCTATATGTAGTACACAGGAAATAAAGGAAAAAAAAAAAAAAAAAAGAAAAAAAAAAAAGAAAAGTGGAAAATAAAAAATAAAAATTTTGAAGTAATAAAAAGGGTCACATTATTGTCTGGGATATTTAGGTAAGCAAATAAAATCGTAAAAAATAAAACATGTAAAAACTTTTTTTGTTTTTCATCTTAAAAATTATTAGCTAATGCCGGGTGGCTTTGAAGACATGCAGATGGTTAACTTACAAATAATGATACATGTTCTTTAGAAACTACACTTATCTTCAATTAAGTCCTTTTTGCTTTTGAAAAACAAGATCCTGTTGATTGTATCCAGGGTATTTACACACACAGGTTAGGCCTGAAACCTAGTTTGCCGACGGTTTAAACATTTTGGTTCTGCATACAAAGAGAATTAAAGCAAAAATAGGAGAGAGCAGGGGGCTTGAGGGGGAGTCTGTTACCCCCTTCCCTGGCACGGCTCTCTTAGCATCCCCCCTCTAATCACAAAAAGAAGGTCAGAGGTCACTGACTAGCATGCCTCAGGAAACCCTGTTTTCAAACCTTAAAGGAAGGAATTGGGGGATGGGGATACAATTAGCTAAAAAAAAAAGGAAAAAAACAGAAAAAAGAAACATTAAAAAGTCAATCTGAAAATAAAAAAAAATTTGTACCTTTTTAACATTTAAAATTACTGTACATCAACCCTAACATTTGCTCGTTGGCCTGAAAAAAAGCACAAAAAAACCCCCTCGAAGATTTAACATGAAAACCCATCTGGCAGAACACAACAATTTATTCTTCAACACGTCAGCCTGGACAGTTTCAAAGAAAGGGCCTCAACAGACTCACACCAGTCATCACAGATGTGCTCATTCAGACGGCCCGGCATCTGGTCCCAGTTTGAAGACGCAAAACAACAGCAACGGATCCGACAGGAAGGGCGGGAAAAGGGGAGGCTTGTTGTCGGTCGGAACACGAGAACGAGCGCGGGGGAACCGTCTGGTCTACGGTGCACCCGGGGCATCGGGGTGGTGGTGGTTGTTGTTCTGAGAAGTAAATGGCGGCCCCTCGCTATAACGAGCGGGTTTGTTCGTCTCTGAGACTCAGTAGGGAGTTGCACCAAAAGCACCATGGATAAGTCTTTGTATCGACTTATCAAGTTCCAGCTCCCGGGTTGCATTTTCTCCTACAGTTTTAAAAAAAAAAAAAAGAAAAAAGAAAAAAACGTGTGTGTGTGTATATATATATATTTATATGTGAATGCGAACCTTTCGAAAAGCAGCAAAGAACTGCAATCACGCTGAAACTAACTGGAGCACCAAAAAGCATAACTTGTATAAATCACTGTTCGTCGTCTCTTAAAAAAAATTTAAATAAAAACAAAAACCCTGCAACCCGTCCTGGTCAGTGGGGAACGTCACACTACACACCAACAGGACCCGAATGAGATGAGCGCGCAGGGACGACTGGAAAACTGATTAAACATAAAAAACAGCAAAAAACATTCTGCAGCTGCTGGGATTGGAACACAAGAAGTGTCTGGAAGCCCTGGATGACCTAGCTACTAGCTGCCATAAAGGATAAGTTGATTCTTCCTATACGGTGTGAGCCTGAACATGTGTGATTATGTGTGTGTGCAGTCAGAGGAAGCCCTTGAGAATGTTTATTCTAGGTGTCATGGCTTGTCTCATTCTATGAGAGAGAAAAAAAGAAAACAAAAGAAAGGGGGCCACCGAAACAGACTCCGCCGCCTGAAATGCAGCATTTTTAACACTATAAGAGGCAGTTACTGCAAACTCGTTGAACTTTTTTTTTCTTTTCTTTCCTCCAAGGGAAAAAAAATAAAGACACAAACACCAAACAGGACGTGCCTGCCTTATTGGAGTAATGCTATGAAACACAGGACGAATCTCAAACTACTAACTATATAGTACACTACATTTTGTGGACAGTACAGCGCTGTAGAGATAGATTTAACACATCAGGGTACTTGGGGCCCCTTTTGGGGAGTAAAGGAAAGTCGATGGGAGTCAATCTGGGATCCAGGGTACAACATAAGCATAAAACAAACAAATTATTAGTTTTAGGTGCTTGGATACCGTGGCAGACGAGGTCAAACATTATATTAGAGAGCTTCTTGTTGCCAATTGGTAACGTCACATTAATCACTTCAGCCAACCTCCATTGGGGTGAACCAGAACGTTTTAGGACTGAGCATTTTATATATACATATATATAGTTTTTTAAGTTGCCATTTGTTCTAAATTATATATCTTAATTCATGAGATACGCGATCTGTAAAATACATTTGTTGGACATGAAATATGCCAGTGTATATATTCTTTTTACTTAAAATTTAATGATTTTCATAGTGTTTTCTCATTGCTTTCTTTTAATCATTAACTAACGATCATACTAAAAAAAAATCACATGGAATATTAATTACTGGGAAAATACACAAAGTTATGTCTACACAGTCTCGGTTTATAAAATATGAGCCATGAAGGGAAACGACAAAAAAACCCCAAAAAAAAGCAGAGATAAGAAAGGAGATGCAACTTATCTTTCAACTGCTGCTTAAACAGGGTTTTCTATGACTTTCATGCATGTGTCGTCAGCGGAGAGTTGGCTCCCCCTGGTTGCTGCTAAGGGAAGGGAGACTGTTCACATCCTTTGTGGGGGACTCCCCTAGAAATTAGAGGATTTCCTGCGTTTTGATTGGCTATGTGGTGGCAGGAAGATGAGCTCACCAAGGCGCCATTAATGCAACACCTGCTAGTAGATATGAAGCTTCAATGCTCCTTTAATAGAATTCAGTCAAGGCCGGCTTTAGTCACGATTTTTAGGCCCGAAAGGTTTTCTGAACAGAATTGCCAGCCTACGTCTCCGAAGACACAACACCTAAAGCTAACATTCAACATTTGTTTATTTTATGCTTTTATCACTATATAAGCCCCCTCAAGGGATCCATTTACTCCCATCCAAACTGTTCCATCTCCACCACCACCCCCAAAAGGGGGAGGAGTTATTTGGGGGGGGAAGAAGGAAGTGGAGTGACGTTGAATCCATCTATAGGTACAAACAGTGTCATCTGAGAGAGACAGCCTTGCTGTCTGAGAGGGGTGGAAGACGGAAACAAAAACAGTAAGAGCTGTTTCTTCTTTTTTGTTTTTCTTTTAACAAAGGGATTACAGTGCGTGAAAACTAAAATTCAAGCCCCTTGTTCGTCTTCTCCTAAACCGTTTTGGACTTAACATTCTCATGTGACATCAAAGCCCTGTCTCGCCGTAGAGTTCAAAGTATGTCTTACCCACACACTACACAGACAAGAGTCAAACTACTAAAAGAAAAACAAAACAAACAAAAAAACCCCACTAAAAACGAGTAGATTTAAGTGTAACAGACACGATTTGGATAAGACGAATGAAACGGCGCCCTCTCCAGGTGATGACGCACTGTTGCGATTGGGCATCATACTAACACAAACACGAAATGTGAGCGGATTGTCAGGCAGTCTAAACATACAAACCGACCACAATCACAGGCCGTCAGCGTCGCTAAAAATGGTACATTTCTCACTTATTACAGAATAATAAACAGCCACACTAATTATGCGGCGAGGATTCGTCCAAATTTCACCCAACGCGTTACCAAACTGAACAGAGGAGCATGTTCCCAGTAATCATTTGGCTTATTTATCAGATGGCTAAGTATTGTGTGGCATTGAGAATTCATCCTGAAGAGGTTCCTCAAGAAGTGTAGTGTTTTCCAATAGGTGCCTGACAAACATGCCGACCTAAAAATAAAGAATGAGGATGTTCCAAGAACCATTTCCACTTTGTGTCACAAAAGGAATAAAAAAGTTGTTTTAGCATGAGCGAGCGAAAGAGCGCAGAGGACGATCGGGGGGGTCGGGGAGGTCGAGGGCGTTAAAATGAGGAGTAGAAAAGTGCAGGCCTCGTTGACAGCTTTATCAAAAAATATCTGTTAAGTACAAAAGTGTCAAAAGGAAAAAAGGCTGTGAGATAGAGAGAGAGCAAGAGAGAGAGAGAAAAGCAGGCAGAGATCTGAAGAAGCCAGAATGAAGACGCGTGGAGACAAACAGGCGGGCAGGCGGCCCGCGGGGGGCCACTCCACGTCGAAATGAAGGCCTGAAGAGATATAAGACACTAGATTCCTTCCATAAGTTCACCGCTGAGAGACTGTCTGAGCCCTGACTGTCTGCAGACAAGTTTCAATCCACTTCCCTCGGAAAATAAGTCATTATTATTATTATTATTATTGGTATTATTCATCTTGACAGTTATCAGCAATATATCAACATCCGTAAAGTATCATCATCTCTATTAATGCATTTAATATGGTCCATCATCTGTGTGAAGGTTATTAGTGTAATTCCTTCCATTTCCTCCACCACAGCTGGTGCCCGTCTGCCTCCCCCACCCCACCCCACTACCTAACCCCGCTCCACCCACTCAGCTGCCCGTGGCATTAGGAGAAGATGCGGATGCACTGTGTGGTCGGAGTGTGGCAGACGGGGCATTCGGGTTCGGCCGACTGGCAGATTTGCCCCGCGCACTCCATGCAGAACAGGTTGTGGCCGCAAGGCACGAGGGCCGCCGTCACCTCGCTCTCGAAACACACAAAGCAGTCCCTGTTGACGCCGGGGCCGACGCCGACGAGTGCCGCCACCCCGGAGCTGCCTTTGAGGCGGCTCAGCATCCCAGAGGTGATGCCCATGTTGCTGCCGCCTCCCTCGGAGTCGGTGGGCGAGCCACCGGGCAGGGACGAGGCTGAGCAGGAGGAGTAGCCGGTCGACGAGCCGCCGGAACTGGAGCTGGACGCGCCCGAGAAAGAGCCGCCGCCCGTGCTGCCGGACTGCAGCCAAGAGAGAGTGCTGAGGGGATCGCTCTGGGCGCGGCGGGCCAGCGGGTGGTCCAGCGGGCCCACGCCCGTCTCCTGAGGCAGAGTCGGAGACAGTCGTGGGGTGATGGCGCCGCCGCTGAGGCCGCTGCTGTTGCGGCGCAAGGGCTGCTGCGGTTGAGAAGACGCGGAGGTCTTGCTCCCAGCTCCGCCATTGACAAAAGGCGCCCAGATGTTGGAAGCACTGAACTCGAAGCCCAATTCGTCCGAGGAAGCAAGTCCCGGGGTGGAGTCTCCTCCGAAGGTGAAGCCACCTCCGGCGCTGCTGGAGCCTGTGCTGAAAGGACTAGTGGGGCTGCCGCCCTCGGTGGGCTTCCTGTTGGAGCTGAAGCTGTCTGAGCTCATGCCGCCGTTGTGCGTGTGATAGGCGACCGAAGAGGACATCTTCCGGCTGGAGGAGTGGTGCATGGACATGGGAAGAGATGGCGGTGGGGAGGGTGGTGGAGGGGGAGGGGCAGGGTGGTGGTTTGTGGCTCTGGACCAGAGAGACGCTCCGAGCCCCCCGCTGAGGGAGCCGAGGCCTTCTAGACTAACGTCAGTCCCGTTGGTGTGGAAGTCGTTGTCTCCTTGAAGGTCAACAAAGGTTCCAGTCCGGAGGGTAATGTGAGTCTCGATCTCCTCTCTCGCTCTGTCCACGTTCTCCGGCATTCCCGTCACCTCAAAGACGGGGTCTTTCTCTCGGCTCGGGGTCACGATGTAGGTGTGAGTCTGCTGCTGGATGCGCTTGATGGTTGCTCCTTTCGGCCCCACGACTAAACCAACCACTCTGTAGGGGACCCTCACCTGGATTGATAAAGAAAGACATTATTCCAACCTTGATTTCAGCTATTTCGATTCTCCAAGCCCCAGACGGATTCTGTACCTGTATGGTGGTCTGTCCCGGTAGGTGAGGAGGGCCGGGCAGAGAGCCTCCTCCGCCTGGCCCTCCAGCTTTGCAGCGAGATGCCCGGATCATGGAGAAATGCTCGGCTGCAGATACAATTTCACGCTTGGCCATTTCCACATCCTCCCTGCGCCCGGTCACGATGAAGACCGGATCCTCTCCTCTGACTGGAGTCTTTATGTAGGTGTTTGTTTTGGCACGCAGGGCCTTGATCTTACAACCTGAAAAAGTAAAAGCCACACAAACTTGTTTTAGACCCACATTTTTCTTTGACCTAATGTACCTGTTACATATGTAAATAACAAAACACCCTAATGTAACAAATGACATGAAGTACTTGCTGAAACAGGGCTCAGAGTCTCTATCACATAATCCATTATGCCAAATATCTATCCACAAAATTAATTATAAAAAAAAAAGATCAATGAAATTGCAAAAAGTTGCCACAATGCAATTAATGTGATTCATTGATTCTGTTTTGAAGAACATTTATGAGCTCTTCAAAATTCAACAGATGTCAACATTAAGTTACTTTCAGTCCCACAAGCATGGAGCTTATTGCAAATCTGAACACTACAGACAGATTTCTTCTGTCAACCACCAAAACATTGAGAAAACAGAGGATTGGCAGTGTTGAAATGGTGATTTGTCTAATTTCCTAAAAACAGGTTAAAGAGAGACAGTACAGTGACACATTAATTAGCATCTTCAGATGGATTCTGGCAATTTAGCCAGAATCCATCATCAATTGCATCAGTGAAAGCAAATGCATCACAGCATGACGGCACTGTAAAAAAACACAAGTATTAATAACTTGTGTCTTTTTTAAACAAAGGTTATAACAACATGCTGTTTTTCAGGTCCATGTCTACAATTGCTCAATAAAATCAAACAGCTTAAAATGTAAATTATTTACTTGCAATATTTGTAAAAATATATATATATATATATATATATATAAATTTCCTAATATAACAGTGCTGAACGTGTTGATGAGGCTGTATAAATACACTAGTGCTACGAGAAAACAACACCTCTCTAAAATACTGATAATCATTAAAAATAGTAAAATCAGTAGTAACAGTGATGCCAACACGGAGGCCTTTAAGTTGACTTGCTCGCACTGCATTAATGGCTTATATAAACACAAACACATGCCAGCTTTTTCCGCCCCATTCATGTGGAAAAAGCTCGACTTCCGATTGTTTGATTGGATGCTCAACTTCAATCAGGACTACCTGCAGTCTGCCTTGTTTATGTCCTGCGCTGTCTAAAAACCGGCCATTACTGGCAATCAAATGGAGCGAGGGCGATCATGGCAGCAGGTATTCCGACTGTAAGCGAGGCAAAGCGTTAAAGCGGGCAGCTGCAGCAGTGTCTGTCATGTAACGCTGGCCTCGGCGGCTCCGCCGCTGCTCTGTCTCTTTAAATGCGAGGGCTTCACCGACGCCGACCAATGGCACGCACGGAGCGTGATGTCATTCTGGGAAGCAGAAAGCATGGCTTTTTCAAACAAAGAGAACAATGCCGTAACGCTAGCGCGGCTGCGACGAAAATACCGAGCCCGAAACACACGTCCAAGCCTCACTTCAGGTTACATGTTGATTAAAAGCCGTAAAGAAATGCTTTGTTGGTGGGGAAAGACAAGGGGGCTCGGCTCGCATGCGCTTGGCTGCATCGGCAGACAGCGCTGGGTGCAGGGCGTTTACACCGCCCAGTCCCGTGTTCTGTGCGCCTGCTTTGCCCCTGTTTTGAGCTTCAAATCCGCGCAGAAATCGCGATAACGAGACGACATGGACACGTTCTCGCGTTCGAGGTGCGATGTCGGTGATGGAAGCGGTCGCTTTCTGTGCGCCGCGCACAAGCGGAGCGGGATTTCGCTCCGTTTTCTTTGTTTGGTGCAGGCTTCTAGACACGTCCAGACTCCCGACAATCTGCCGCTTTGTCTGACCCTCTTCCACCCCTCCCCCTCCGTCTTCATCAGCCACCCTCACTCTCCCACTCTCTTGTCAGATTATTGTCAAAATATTGAGGGAAAATAACGGCGGAAAACAGCCCAGATGTGCCTCTTTTTTTTTTTTTTTTTTTTTTTTTTCTTTTTTTTTTTGAGCCAGAGTCCCGCATTGTGCCTCGCTATTAAAAACCAAAACAAGGCGATCGGAGCGGCATGGTTAAAGCTCTGAGGGGGTTTAAGTTCAGGGAGCCCCCCTCTCACCAGACAGCCACCCAAACAAAGCGCAAGCCAGGCTCCCACACAAACACAAACACGCAATAATTACAATTATCCATCAGCATTCCTACCTTGTCTCCCCACTATTTCAGCGACATGCTCGGAGCTGGGGACAGGCACACATTCAGTCATGTTCACGCTTCTTTTCCTGTTGCAGAGGACGGAGCTTTGTTCCCCGTGGAGCATGGAGTGGGACCCGGCCATGTGGTACCCGCCCGAGCCGTAGTACTCCGGAGAAGGCGAGCAGGACGTCGGCGAGTCCCGGGACCCGCTGGGATGCTCCAGCATCTGCAAATCCACGTAGCCCCCTCCGCCCACGCCGTTGCAGCTCTCAGAGCCCGGACCCTGGGTCCCGTCCAGAGCGTCCACAAGCCCGTTGCCTCCGCCGCCGCCGCCCCCACAGTCCACTTTGTCCATGGCCATGAGTGACAGCTGGTCCAGGGCGAAACGGAGAACTTCTTGGTGGTCCTCGTCCCGGGAGTCCTGGTCCGTCTCCCGGGGCAGAGCCACGCCACTGTGCTGGCTGCTGATCACCACGTCGTGGTCCATTATCTCGGGGTGAAATAAAGGGCTAGGCATAGTCTCTCCGTGGATCTCACATCAGATCACGGATGCCAGTTTGTTAGGAGTGATCTCACCTTCAGCTGGAGAAAAAAAAAAAAAAACACACAAAAAGAAAATGCATTTAAAAAAAAAAGGGGGGGGGGTGGGTAGGAAAAAATAAGGAGTTTCCAATAAATATGTAAAACACGAGTGGAGGGGCTGAGGTACCAATCAACAGCAGCGAGCTCTACCAGTGTTGATTTGAGCGGCTCGCTTTGTCTGTTGTGGCAGCTTGTCTGACAACTGAGCCCATCCAGCAGGCTGCTTGTTGTCTTGTCCCAACACAAGTCAATTAAAGTATTTCTCAACATTAATGAAACCAGGAATTATAGCCGCATCGCCTGTCACCAACGCACTAGTCAGAGGAGCTAAAATAAAAAAGTAGAGAATGAACAGACGCTGTTTTTAGCATAAAGGAGAGAGCTAACAAGCTAGCTCCACAGTCGGCTCACAGTCACGTTGTCGACCCCTTTGTTTGGGAGCACCGCGGCTAGCTGCTTTAGCTCCGCTCTGCCAGTCGAACTTGTGTTCAATATAAAAAGGAGCCGTGTTGTTTTTTAAAATTAAACAAGCGCGGAAACATCACAAACTTACTTTATCTGACCGCTGATACCCTTTCTTCGCCTGTCGTTCAGTCTTGAGGGAAAGACGAGAAGCAGCAAGAAAGGAGGAGGAGATCAGTGCAGCGCAATGAGCTTAGCGCGACAGCTAACTAGCCGAGCTAAATGGGGGGCGTTGGAGAAGGGGGAAAAAACGTTAAAAAGCAAAAAGGGGGCACCGATGTTGTTTTGTCTTCCCGGACGGCCACAGCACGCTCCTAGGAGGGCCGCTGAGTCTTCATTCTCCGTCTCGTCAGTGAGAAGCGTGGCTGAAACCCGAGGCTGGGAGTTCCCTTTGAGTTATAAACCAGTGATTCTCTGCTCCGCTCGGTGCTGCCGCCTGACCCCGCTCGCTCCGCCGCCTTTGTCTCACCAGGCGTACGCCGCTCCGTCTGCCGCACACACGGCACTGACGTCAGCCGCGACACAACAATGGGTTCAGAGGCCACATGCAGCATCGACGCGCCGCTGGCCGCCGCTCCGGCTCCCGATATGCGACACGCTGGTTGAATTTGTTGGGAAATTTGTGTTTCACGCGTCCGGTTGCAGCGCGAGCCGATCAGAAAATGAATAGATTGAAATAAAAGTATATGGTCATGGTTGGGTGTGTTCATCATGGCTACCAATGAGGTGTTTGGGGTGGTCCAATTACACCCCCGAGTGACGCTCATGCTCAGTGGTATTGTTTGCTTCATAGCTGATTTTATAACAAGATGCATTACTTGGCAATGTCTGATTACTGACCTCAAAGCACACCGAAGAGACCATTTATGTGTGTGATATACATTTAAAAAAAAAATACATGTCTTCAATACAAGCCCGTGTATGCGTTGAAATCACACGACCCATAAATGATTTCTACGATTCAGACAGCTGGTCTCATATTTCAACACCGTTAACAATGAACCAAAACTAGCAATTTTGATAATAAAACACTTGAGCTAAATTGTGATAAAGGATGCACCAGCAGCAGGCGGCGTTCCTCTGATATAAAGGAACTCAATCTCACTTTTCTTTTCTTTTTTTTGTTGTTGTTGATGACCTCAGTTAAGGTGAAACAGGAAGGAGAGGGGGTTCTGGGTAAAAGGTCTTAAATATACTGTCACATACAGTAAAGGTATTGTTGAAAACATCTATTTCAGCTATTTCTGTTCGATTGTTACATCTTATTTCATAATTTGTTAAGTGCTGTACAGGCGTTTGTTGCAAAAACACATTAAATGCAACATTTCAACACATCAACAATGACCTTCCACAGGATATATTGTAGTGAATCCCCAGTTGTAGTTTATAGAGATGGCACAGACTGAGGATTTTGGATTCCTGATCAATTATTGGTCAAAACACTCTAAATATATATATTATTACTATTCTGACAAGTACTTAAAAAAAATAATTGCAGTGCCTTGTGGAAGTATTCACATCCCTTGAAACCTGAAACCATGAAAATGTGAAAAAGGAAAAGAATTAATTAAAAATGATTACTCTTTGTATTACCGTTTGTGTTGAATTTAATCAAAGAAATAACTTTGAAGCCCATGGTAACTCTGGAGGAGTTGCAGAGAGCCACAGATGAGGTGATTGGATATTAGACAAATCTGGCCTTTACAAAGGACTGATCTGAACCAACAAGTTAAAAAAAAAATAAATAAAAATCATAAGCTTGTGGTTGCAAGGTGACCAAATGGAAAAAAAAATGGAAAAAAGCTTAAGGTTTATAAATATTTTTGCATTGCGTTGTCAATGAAACAAACTCATGAGTTATAAAGAAGCTGCATTTATTTCACAAACAAAAATAGCATAAGGATGTACAGTACATCGGTGTTGTACAATTCCACTTGTCTTTCCAAATCTTTAACATTACTCTCTAAACTTTAACGTTGTTGGCAAAAGGACGCAAACAATGCAAATATAACGACTCAGGCTTAGTATCAGGAACAAAACCAACCGTAAAACTTTTACTGACAGCCACATGAGTGCTGTTTTTGTATAAAAATACTGCAGCTTTTCTATGCTTTCAGAAACACACCATATAACAAACCACCAACAGTATCAGTAAAATATAAAGCAAAGCAATCTGGGAGAACAGTTAAAAATATACAGCCTTTGCAGAACCCACATAGACATTATAAAAACACGCAAATTCACATATGTGAGGTTTGTAACTTCAACACTGAGGTTAAACAGCTGGAAACTAAATGTAACACTGCATTGTATTGAGCACCTTCCACAGCTGCCTTACATTAGTAGAGGTAAAACAAAAAAAATCAAAAGCACCCTTTTAGGATTACACTACCAAGTGTAAAAAATATAAAACAATAAAGATGACAGTCTTTGTTTGGGTTAGGGAAAATTTAAACTTTTTTTTTTTTGCATTCGAAACAAAATGGAGTCTTTTATTTTAGTATATGGAGTCCATCAGCAAACCTGAAAAGAGACGAGAAAGAAATGTGTTATTCATTCAGGAAGATAATGCAGTTTATATTTCTGTAAACTATATGAATCAAACAGCTCTCATGCTGCGTTTCCGTCTACCTCGGCTATAACTCCTCGTTCTCCAGCGGCTCGGTCTTCTTCTCCACTTTGTCGTCTGCTGCATCTGCAGCAACGTCCTCTAAGTGAGCAAGAGAGTCGGCCATCAGGGCCTCTTCAAGTCGTCTCCTCACATTCTGCACCAGGTCCTCCTGCCTCCTGCACACAGAAACACACACAATGCCAAAGATGACATGTTGTGGCTCTAAAGTTACACTCCCCCGACCCCATAACTGTCAGACTGGCAAACTGTAAATACTTTCAATTCACTACAAAACATCCATCTGTATATAAAAAACTCTGTTGACTGATTAATCGCAAACTGTCCATAGTTATCTTGTGATTAATCAGAAATAACTGCATTTAAAAATTTCTTTTAATGTACCTTAGCAGAATGCTTATAGTATTCTTATAAAAATAATAAAATATGAATGTTCTTATATGCATTGAAATGGATTTACTTGTTTTATGTAAATTAATGTTTCTTTTATAATCGCAACAATACCAGAAATGATAATTCTAAAGATTATTTTACAGAAAAATCTATAAAAGGTACTTTCTCTAAAAGATTTGTCAGAAGTACTCATACATGTACTCCTGCACAAGATAACTGCGCAGGAGTACAGTTACTTTGTACAGTTAATTTTCCTCCTGTCATGAAAGAAAATTAACAATGGCAGCAGATTTTAAATGGGATTATAAAAAGGAAATAAAGAGCAATGCATAAACTGCAGCAACACAGAGTGTAATACAGAACTAGAAGTCATCCCATAAAGGGCTGTTAATAAGGCTTATTTTTGGGCAGTTCCTCCATTTGTTTGATGGAAACCCCTAAACACATCAAAAAGCTCTTATGGAGGAAATGGATCCATGAAATCATGAGGAAGCTTTCTTAAGAAGAGCTGGTTAAAAACAAAAATCCTTGGAGTTGCTTCAGAAGTGAATAGCTGCATTTAAAATGATGCTTTACTATGGTTTGTTTACAGCAGCTAAATAATTCGGGGGTTCTTCCCGCTCTGCGCGCTGCGCTCAGAGCCGAGCCGATTGGGAGGAGAGGTGGACAGGAGGGGAGAGAGAGTGGAGCCGTTTTCAGAGACAACTTTCCTAAGAAATGGGAGACTAGCCCCACAGCTGAAACGGAGAGAGAAAGAACTTCACTCCACAGTGCAGACGAGGTTTACATTAATTTTTAACGCACGATTAATTTTGGCCATGATGAAAGTCGCTTGACCGGAGTCGCAATGTAGACTTGTAAATTTAAGAGTTTTTATTGGGGGTTTTTTAGCTCCTTCTTCACCACGATATACCAGAGAACCATCCATATTATTGAAGACAAATTCCATTTCATCTAATAATGTGCCTCCTCCATCCCATCACCACTCAGAGGCAAGGCATCAAGAGCCCTAAACTCCTCAGTTTGAGTAGAGACCTCAAGTTGAGCCCGTTCACAGTTTTTCCAAGTTGTCACTCCAAACTTCAATGTATTTTAGTGGGATTTTATGCAAAAGACCAACATAAACTAGTACATAATTGTGAGTCAAAAGAAAATGAAATATGGTTCTCAAAAAATCTTCAAAAAAAAAAATAACAAAAAGCCAGAAGTAGTCATATTTGCAGTTTGCTACAAAACATGTAGGAGACATAGCAAACATGCTTAACAGGGTGATCTGGCAAAATGAGGCAAAAAAAAAAATTGAACCTTTAGACATGCTAGAAATGATTGGCAGAAACCAACTCTGCACATCCCTCTGAACACACAATCACTACAGAGAAACATGGTACCAGCAGCATCAAGCTGTGTGTGGGGTTGATTTATTCAGCAGGGTCAAGGCAGCTGATGAGCGTTGATAGGAGGATGGCTAAAGCTAAATGGTTGAAGAAAATCTTCTAGACTGCAAAAGACAGGCCTGCTCTAGACTAGCAGTTTATCTTCCAGCAGGATAACAAGCTGGAGCTATAATGGGATGATTTGGATCAAAGCATATTTGTGGTCCAGTCAAAGCCCAGTCAAAACACTCCACAATCTATGGCAAGACTTGAAAACATCTGTTCATGGACTCATCATCCAATATAACTGAGCTGCAATAGTGGTGGAGCCAAACTCCAGAAGCAGTTAAGGGATTATTGAGGCCAACTATGATAATTATGATAAAATGAATAAAAGCAAATCAAAGTTGAATCTAGACTGAAGTGAATAACGAGCAGAAACTAGTCAGACCACAAACACAGCAAACTACCCAGATGAGAACCACGGAGAAAAAGAAGCAAAAATGACTGGAAACACAGAAACTAAACAGCTGAAAACATTTGGATGAACATGATCTTTGTGCAAGCAGTAAAAATATACATTTTTAAATTAACTGCACAACTAAATCCAATGGAGAAAAAAAATCATAAAAGATATTAACATTTCATCCAAGTGTTATCCACTCTACAGTTTTGCTATAGAAGACCATTAGGATTTTTGTTAAAAAGAATGCCTTTAAAAATGTTGCCAGGTTTGATTGCATTTAAGTGTGTTGTTTTAATATCAATTTTCAGTTAGATCACCATGACAACCCTAGTTAGAAAACACCCTTCTATTGATCACTTTTATTTCATGAGTAAAAACAGAGAAATTCAGTTTAAACCTGCAATTAAGTCACTTTATTTTTCCCAAGAAACTATTAGCCATTCATTCGAGGACACTTTTTTTTGACAGAGCTGAAGATTTAATAGGAAGTCCTAATTTTACACATATCTTGTAATAATAAATGAGTTAGAAGTTGTAACAGTTTTCACCCTCTGACCCCAGAGTAAACAGACAACCCTTGGAAGCACTAATACAATCACAAGAATCACCTTTGACACTTCAAATAATCACTTTAAAAAGAGCTGGTTGTTCATTTGATGGAACTATTTTCTATAAAGGAAACCAGAAACAATGGGTTCACACAAATACTCTGTACTTTTAGCTCTAATTTATCCTACCTGATGTCATCATCAGTCACCACAAAGGCCTTGCAGAGAGGCTGGGCCGTGTTCAGCCAGACTCCTGGGTTTTTCTCCACCGCAGCTGTGAGCTGGCCAGTGATGGGAGATGGGCTGGTGTGCAGCGCACTGGCAATGGCAGACAGGAGCGTTTTATCAGAACACACTGGCCCGACTCCTGAGGAAAAAAAAAAAAAAAAAGAAAGAATGGGTCAAATCAAGCTACAGAAAAAGCAAATTTTGAACTCGACCTTCTTCGCATCTTGGTAGACCTGTCCTCACCCTGCAAGCCTTTGGGAAGGTCCATAGTTTTCACCAGCTCTTCTGCTATGTCGAATGCATTTAACCCACTCAGCTTCCGCTCCCAGAACAGCTGACCAGAGAGACAGATGTTAGACTTTTAGCTGGAGGCCAATATGCTCCTTATTCAGGGCAACATAAAAACAACGCCCTGACTTTTTCTCCATCCTCCAACTCACTTGCTTTGGTTGGTCCACCGCCTTCTGAGGGTCTGTTTTCACCTTGTTGTTGGGATGATTAGTTATCTTAGTCACTGGCTGTTTGAAGATGGAAGCAGTCTGTCGAACTGGGAGTGTTGTGTTTAAATCAGGCTTGACCTGCAGAAGAGACAACATCACGTAATTAAAACAAAAACAGCTTAAAAAGTGCATGTGTATTTGGTAGAATCACTGCTCTATTGTTTGCGTTGTCATTAGCAATTTAATTGTGGTAAAGTTGATTAAAACCTGAAGAGGTTGTTTTATAAGCATTACAAAATAAACTCTTAATATTGTTATGCAAAGCAAGAAAACGACAGGAAAATCTACATATTTGGAGTTATTACACTTTTAATCTGCCTTTAGTTCCCATAGTTGCAGTTGCACAAAATCATGTAGGTTTATCACCAAGCGATTACACAAAACAGTATTTTTTGCTGCCTCGAGAAATACTCCACACTTTTTGAGGCAGCAAAAGCTGACTAGTAGGTTTACAACTGAATGAGGAAGAAAAAACAAAACTCTGCTGCCAAGCAGGTCAATTACCATGGCAACAAGATCAAACTCAAGGTAGTCACACTATCTCACAAAAGTGAGAAAATCCCTCACATTTTTTATGTGATATAATAATAAAACATTTTCAAATATTTTATTATTATATATTTCCATTGGACAACATGGAGGTTATGACACTTTGATAAAATGTAAAGCAGTCAACATGCAGCTTGTATTACTGTGTAAATTTGTCGTTCCCTTACAATAACTGGACACAGAGCAAAATAATGTCCAATCAGCTGGCAACAAATATGAGTAACAATGAGTGAAA
Organism: Poeciliopsis paucimaculata; assembly: GCA_903067055.1. Taxonomy (NCBI): domain Eukaryota; kingdom Metazoa; phylum Chordata; class Actinopteri; order Cyprinodontiformes; family Poeciliidae; genus Poeciliopsis; species Poeciliopsis paucimaculata. Next base: position 23,179 of record CAEGAD010000645.1, read on the forward strand.
TTGTCCAAATTGTGTCCAATTAGCCATTTTTTTCTAATATCATGTGACTCAGTAGTGTTACAAGGTCTCAGATTTGGTGGCATTGCTCTCACAGACAGAAGATTTTAAAGCAGACCAAAATCTCAAGATGAGTTATTCAAACTTCACTACCACAAAGAAGTTGGGAGCCTTGAAGATGGATTTCCAAGGAAAGCTAATGCAGCAGATAAAAACACATTAAGCTCGTTTCCCTTAGGAATCAGAAGATATCCCGCAGAGCCATCAGCTCAGAACTGGTACAAAGCAGCCTGGACTGTCCAGAGAAGTCAGTCAAAGCCAAGAGACTCAATTTTGTGCAAAAATGGCAGCGACTCTGGACTGACGAAACAAAATTGGGAAATATTTGGCTGAAAGCAGAAGGCATATCGTTATCAGGGAGGCTAGAAAGTTGAACAACAATGCGTTTCTGCAGGCTATGAACGGAAATAAATGTTCTTTACAAGCTTGGCGCTGCTTTTTTGCATTTAATGGAAGATTACATGAGACAGAACACTATAAGGATGAAGATCTGATTAGTTCTGCAAGATTTTTGGAACAACTCTCCAGCAGCAATGAAAGCAGACGGTAGCCACAACAAGAAAGAATGGATTTCTCTTTGCTTCGTTCACTGTGTTTTGTTTTTTTTTCTCTTTCTTTTTTACAACTTTGGCACAGAACTCTAAAACGTGTGAGACATTTAAAAGCACCATTTATCTGTGACTAATGTATTAATGCAATACATAACTGGAGAAGGCCCAACTATATACACACAGGATTTAAAATCATAAACCCCTTGTTTTTGCTACTTGATGTATACTTAAATAAAAGGCAAAGTCTAAACATGTAAGGGCTACGAAGCTTTGTATGAACAAAAGCATTTAACTTTTCAATAAAAGGGAAAAAACCCTGTTGAAAATTGACAACACAAAAAACTATCTTGATAACTTATTTAATGTTAGTTTCTGCAAGGTTGTTTTCTTCATGTCCTGATCAGTCGGCTGTTGATCTCACCTTAAGCTGATGGTTTACATCGTAGAGATTCTTGTGTCTGCTTCTCTGCACTTTGGTCTGCAGCGACCGTCCGGCCCGCAGCTGGCTGGCGTTCACCTCAGTGCGAAGGTCGCTGCGGAAAATCTGCGGCTTGTTGAGAATACGCTTAACGGGTAGGCTGAAAAAGTAAAAGAGAGGGGGGAAAAAAAAAAGAAATATGATGAAGTGTTCTTTTTAATTGTGTGTGAATGTAGCATGAAATGGAACAATCAAGTAGGTTTGCAGAAGAGGTGATTTACCGTTATCACTTGGCTATAAACACTCTATAATGCAAAGAATGTTTTTTTTTTTTACATTTTCTGCACCCCAGGGTTGTATTACTCAGCAGCCTGTGGACGTTCACCTCCAATAGATGGAATGACATAAATATCAAGCACATTTCTATCTTATTTCTATTGATTTTTGGAGGTAAGGTCCAGTGAGTAAAAAGTCTGTTTAGAATAGAGATGCACCAATCAGATGTTAACAGGCTGATACAGATTTTCAGGTTTCTTAGAGATCTGACCTTCCTATTAAGTTCGGCTACAGTTTTATATCTAAGGACGATTAAACATAAACCTAATTCACAACAACTTTATTTTATGTCTACAATTAAAACAAAAAGTTGGCCGTAAACGAGATGAATGCCAATGGACCGTTTCAGAGGTGGTAGAAATTACCCGATTAGCTCTATGAATGCATAAAAGCACATGTCTAACATCTATCTGATTTGACAAAACTCAAAACAAACCCTTAACAACAAACATGCACTTTGTTAGTAAAGTTGACAGACTGAAAAAAAAAATAGGATTTTTTTCCCCCACTTTGATGCATTCAAAGAGCTGGAAAGAAATCAGACATTTTGGTTGTTGATGTGATTATCAACGATCAGAGAATTTGAGAAAATACCGTAGGCAAGTTGATAAGGGTGGATGGAGCATTGCCTCTTGTACTAAAGAAAAGTTCTGATGAGATTTTATGAGCTGCAAGAGAAGTGGATTAGAAAAAAAGACCAACCCTACCTAGTAGTGTAATACTAAAAGTTTAAAAATGAAATGCACATCTAAATTTCAGAAAGTAATCTGTAAAATCTTACATTTTGTATTAACATTTTAAGAGATGAAAAAAAAAATAAAATAAAATAAATAAATAAATAAAAAATATTTGCATTTGAAACTTTCGACTGTCATCAAAAAAAGCACAGAAGTGGTCAATTAGAGGATAAGAACTATCACCACATCAAACCTTTTTATTACAAAATACAGTAAATGAGAGTTTCAGAACTGAAGTAAAAACTATTGTAAACCAACAAATAGTCAGTTGGATACACGAGGCCCCTACATCCTTCCTCTTTCATGTGTGGCTCAATACAGAGGTGAATGAATAGACTGGTAACGACAAGCCAGGGAGTTACAACAACCAGAAGTATTTCTTTTTTTTATCTCTATTGTCACTAATAATAACAATAATACTAATACTAATAATTTAACATGTTCTGAATAATTTTACTTAACAAATAACATATTTAAATATTTAAAAATCAACAAACGTCTAATCAGTTCATAACTGACGGAAAAATACACTTTAAAAAAACAAAAAAAAAAACAGCCACATGTATTCACACCGTAAACAACTAATGCCAACCTGTGCATTATTCCTCCCCGCCCTCTCATCCCTTATTTTTATTTACTTATATATATCAATTTTTTTTTTGTAAAGGAAAAGTTGCAGCGTGTCTTTGGCAGCAGGAAGGCGTCATAAGGTCCCAGAGAGGAGGGGGTCACTGAATGAAGTGCAACACCGGGCCCTGCACCCTCGCGACTCCAGCGTGTGTAAACAATGAAACTTAGCTAGCTAATCAAGCTAGCGCCCTGGGGAACAACATCGACCCACACCACGTACCTACCGCTTCCAGTCGCATTAAACCAGACATTCAACGCACCCATAAAATACCAATTTGTTTAAGACGGTGACAGAGAATACACATAACTACGACATGTCCACATGCTAATGAGTGTTTAACTACTCAACGAACGCGTGCCTGCACGTCTTGTTCAGAACAACTCAACGAGCACGCAGTTCAACGCCTCACCTTTTTCTCTCCATGGTCCCGTTTTGTATCGCAGTGTTGGCTGGAGATTCTGCGAAGAGAGGGAGGAAAAAGTCCGCTATCTACCTGTCCTAAATTTAGTGTTTAGCTGTCGAATCCTGCTGTCAGGACTTTTTAACGCCTGCAGATCACTCCGCCTGCTGGACGCGCAGCATTAATCTACTGTAATGCATGCGCCACACTACACTGTAAACTAGTCCGACTTCGACTATGCATCTCTGCTCTAAACCTCTTCGCTTAACACAGTCAGAAAGCAGTAGCTTCCACCTACAGGTGACTTCTTGCATTTTATTTATTACATATAGGCTGTTTGTAGGTTTGTAGTTTTAAAGTTAGTTGTAATAAAACACACCTTTTATTGCACTTGGGAAAAATAATAGTACACATTGGACCACACACATATTACAATAATAGAATAAGAATAGAGCTTTGGATATAGAAACTATTTTTTGCTCACCCTAAAACCGTTTTAAATTATATTCAGATCTTAATTTATAGACCCAAATATCCACACACACACATCATATTAGTTGATTTTAGGCCGTATGTTGGCCTGCAACTTAAGTTTGTGACAATTCTCTACGGTGAAATACAACTAAAGAAAGTAGCTCAACCAGCTTTACTCCTCCTATAAGAATAATCGTCTTTCACATACAGCTCAGCTGATCCTTATCTCGTGGTCTCTTAAAGCAAGTATAAAAAGAGCCTTTTTTTTTTTTTTTTTTCATAAAGGCACATTCCAGCCAATTAAAGATCTGATTCAGTCCACAGTCTATACTGCAAGCAAATTCCTCCAGGAATTGAATTTAGTATATAAATCCTGTTTTTAGAAGTTTTCAGATGTTTAGCAAATGCTCATAAAAATACTCAAACACAAGTTAAAATACATACTTTACTTATTTTTGAAGCAAAATAAAATATCTAATTTGATCCATATAACACAATGATTTAAAGAGAAAACAAAATCCTCAGACTGCACAGGTAGAGGAATCAGCAGAGATGACACTGGTTTTCTTTTTCACTCGTTCTTTTGTTTTACACTGGCAGAAAACAACGAAGACGTCAAACGCCTGGACGATTCCACGTAAAGTTGACGAAAGCAGCTCGGTGTTGCCTGTGGTATTAGTGATGGGCTCTGCAGTGGGGCCACAGTCCGATGAACAGGCTGCAGCGGCTCATGCTTGTTATGAACGTCTCAGTGTCAGTGACAAGCAAGAAACAGAAACCGACCTGCGAAAAGAAAGTGACAAATTGAGATTTTTTTCATTCAAATCTACAAGATTCAAGCACCTTCCATCAACCTTATGAATGGAGGTGTAAGACCAAAAATAAAATTATACACATATTGATGTAAGGGGTTAATTACATATGTACGTAAAGCAGAGATATTATCTCAGAATTTTGTTTTGTGCTACCATGACCAAACGTAGAGACTTGTTGCCGTTTGTCTTAATATCTAAACTTTTATCAGCAAATTCCTCACCTCCGGTCCTGGAAATCCTCCTATTTTTACCCAACCATCATAACCGAGTTCAACATATTCTGTCTGAAAAATGCTCTAATCTCTTTACTTTTTTTTGTTTTCACTTTCCAAAAAAAAGTTTAGTCATTCTAATAACTGAAGACAGTTAGTGAGGGTCTGGAAAGCTGTTTCGTTTCATGCAGCCCAAAAGACACAGTAAAAAAAGTTTAAAAAATGTTTTTACGAAATATTTTACTTGCAATTTAAGTGTAGGTGCTGAAATTAAATACATATAATCGCACTAAGGTTATATACATTCTCAGGAAAATATGACGTTTGTACATTTTGTGGAACAAAATTTATTATCTACAATATTTAAGATTACACCTAGACATATATAAAATATTCTAAGTTGTATAAGCTGTTTTTCTACTTCTCTCTCCTAGCCAGCTGCACCTGGTAACTCATAGTCTCATAAGAACAGTTCTCCTTTGTGTAGGTAAAAGGGAGGACTAAGCTTACTATAACCAATGGTAAGCTTACCCCCAGTATGGGAACGGGATGAGATGCTCAACTTATCCGAGTAGCCTTGGAGGAAGCTAGGTAAAGGATGCCTCCCCCTCAGGACTGTCTATTTGGTTCAGAGTACCCCTTTTCATGTTATGTGTCCTAATTAGGTAATGGGCATTTGAAACGACTCCCACTTCCAGGGCACCAAGGGACTGTATATGATTCTGTGATTGTTTCAGCCTCCCCAGAACACACCTAGAGTTTGCTATGATTTTATCTGTGTTGTTCTCCACTTGCAAGTGACATTAAAAGTTTTTGTTCTTCGCACTTTTGCTGTCTCAGTCTCATCTCTGGAAAATCTGTGCATTTCAGCACATTTCAATAAGAATATCAACTCCAATCGCCACATTTTCATCACTGCATGTTTTCCATCACAAAATCACTCTTTGAGCCTTAGCATCTTGGTAAGTAAGGGTTTGCTCACACTGCTGGAGAAACTGTTTTTTTTGTTGTTGCTGCTTATACCGTCAAATCACATTCTAAACTAAAATGTATTTTTGTAAACACCGCACACAATAAACTGTTAAATATAAAATGTTAAATCTACAACAACAAAAAAAGGGATTAAGCATTTCCCTGTGAACACAGCCTAATATTACTATCAAAGATCAATAAGAGTGTACTGAACTGTTCAAATAGATCAATAACATGGGTGCCTGAAATATTCTAACTTGATGAATATTGCATTCAATACATCTATTGTCAATGCGCTATGACAATTTGAAAGTGCAAATTAGACTAAATGTATTTACAGATGTAAATTGTACCCATGAAAATGATCCGAACATAAAAAAATATATACATTTATAAAAAAAAAATCATGTGCGAATTTTCCTACCGTCATATTTTAATGTATAATTTAAAAATAGAATTTAAGAAAACATATGAAATACCAAAACAAACAAACAAACAAAAAGAAATTCAATTATCATAATTTTGCTAGCAAGCAGAAAACAACAGTCTTCTTTGACGGTCAAAGCAATACCGCAGATCACACAGAGCCAAATGATTAAAACACAGTGTGTCTCTATGTTGCTACCTTTGACCAACAAGTCTGCCCCTAGTCGTCCTTTTTGAATTTGCCGTTGATGTAGGGAACATAATCCAGAACCACACGCCAGTCTGTGACGTAGACCAGGGCCACACCTCCAGTTGTTCCCCATAAGGTCATAGTGGGGACCCTGGAGAGTGGAAACAAATCACTCTGAGACACATAAGCAAACCAAAAACCAATCTGTGTTTAAGTGAACCACATATTAAGGTAATCCTAAAAAAAAAAAAAAAAAATGCATTTGGCTGTCTGTTTAGTTAGTTAGATTTTTAAAAAAAAAAGTAAAAAAAAAAGAAGAAACCAATAGACAATACACCTTAAACAGATGAACACAAGCATAAAGAACCATGTCAGTCAAGCCTTACATCAGAAATTACACAGTAAATGAACACATAATAGAAATAACAGTCTCATTTCCAGATGGAAGAGCAGTAGGACGAAATGGAGGTTAATTGAAAGATAATAAACCAGGAGTCTCAAATTCCAGTCCTCCAGGGCCACTGTTCTGCAGTTTTTAGATGTGCCACAGGTACAAAACACTGGAAAGAAATGGCTTAATTACCTCCTCCTTGTGTAGGTAAGTTCTCCAGAGCCTTGCTAATGACCTAATTATTCTATTCAGGTGTGGTGCAGCAGAGGCACATCTAAAAGTTGCAGGACAGCGGCCCCCAAGGACTGGAGTTTGAGACCCCTGTAATAAACGGATGGCAGCCTGGTTTCCCTGGCAGCAGTTTGGCAGCTCGTGGGGAAAACTTTAGCCAGGCTAGTGTTCAGCTTGTAGTGATGGGAATGCAGCACAAATTTTATTGCAAAGTTACCATACATTTGTTATTTCAAAAGATCAGATACATTTTTCCTGATTTCTCACTCAAGTTATCACACGTTTGAAATTAAGCAAACACAAGAGATTATTTTACAGTTATGGCACATAGTTATACAGGCCCCAGGTTTTTAGTAACTTGCAAAGAGACTTTTTGATTCAAATAATTATCCTGAAAATAATGGAACAAGGAATACGGTGAAATTAAATTTGACATTTTCACACCTCCATTTACACCACAAATAAAGACAGTTAGCTAGTTGTTCACCTTAAAATAACACTGAATTACACGTTACAATATCCCCAATGCTATATCGCAATCGGAAAAAATTTAATAAAATAAAAAAGCCTTAATGTCACATATTTTCAATTTCACGGGTTTTTGACCCAGAATCGAGTTAATAGCCTGAATTCATACCTATGTCCCCATTGCTATGACCCCGGCTAGGCTAACGGCTAATTTTAGGCACGACTAAGCCACGAATTCAAGCTCCAAATGTCAAATCTAATGAATTATTTACCAACAAAAGCAATATGAAAGCACATACCACGACTTGGCGATGGCCACATACTTCTCACCGATCAACTTAGCAATCATTTTAGCTGAGAAATGCCCTTCTACCTACAGGACGCGCTGCTTTAAATGGTGAGAAGAACTTCCGCCACAACACACCCCAATTACTTCCGCTTATTTACAAAATAAAAGTTGTGAACTAAAATAAAAACAATCTAGTGCTCCTGTTACATCCCTGCCAAACAGGAGTTTTTTTTAGTAGACTTCCAGAATATATTACTTTAAGTGTTTAAATAAAGTTTTTTTTTATTGATCCTAAATGACAACATTGATAATGTGTCAGTTTTCATTTGCTACTTTTTCTTTGTAGAATATTATCTGTACTTGTTCTGATGTCAGTTTTTTTCGTTACTACCACTACTTCTCATAGATTTACATATGATAAAAATTAAAATAGACTACCAGTGAAAGCAATAAAGATCATTTTTGCCGTCCCTTAGAACCGATACGGAAGCGGCCATGTTGTGAGTGGCAAGTTTGCCGCATAAAGCAAGCAACACAAGTAGAGGTCTATATATTTTTTGGTGTCACAGAATCAGTAATAATTATGTCCAATTCATTTTAATTATCACGTAAACAAAAATGGACATCTTTATCTTCAACTTTTTAGCAAACACCAGAACTTGGTTCCTTCAGACTATAACAAATTCACCAAGAAGCTTTTGGTCTCAATATCTGAATAGCAAGGAAATACTTCTGTCAGAAGTATTTCCTTGCTATTCAAATAGCAAGGAAAATGCTACATGTTACAAGTAAACTTCTCCACTTTACTTGTAACCTTGCAGAACACAGTGGCTTTAGAGTCCCCCACATGTGGAAAAAATAAAAAAAATCACAGTAGGTAGCTTTTTACCCCAGGTTGACCAGATTCATATTTATTTTTTATTTTCCATTTCAAATGCGCAGAATAAAAATCACATCATAAGTGGGAAAAGTTTTAAAAAGACTTTTCATTCATGGTTGTGCTTTTTACATAACAAAAGTCTATGGGACTTTTGTTTTTGAGAGAGTGAATGAATATGAATATGTAAATAGAGAGAAGGGTCTACACTTTCTCCAGAATTTGAATCAGTTTAATTGTCAGGACTAGAAAAACTAATTGAACAGTTTTAAGTTATGTTCATGTAAATCAAAAAAGATCCTGTTCCTTTGGGTAAAAACGAATTTCTTCTTAAAATGTAAAAGTCTCAATAACAACAAAGAGAACAGATGTTATTAAAAATGGCACATTTATTGCTACATCACTGTTATATACACAACAGCTCTCAATATCTACTTTATATATAAAAAATAAGAAACTGGAGGCACTTTGAGGACATAGCCTACATAGATAATGTCCCCAAATATGAGAAGACAGAAATCTGTGGCAGGTCATTGTTCACTGAGGACAGACAGGGTCTGTTAACAAACATATCAATTGTACATTTTGAGACAAGGTTACTGCAGAAATATCCACTGACAAAACAAAATCTTTAAAAGTGGTTTTCCAAATTATATAAAGTCTTTTTATTTTCTTCCCTTGGGAAATGTTTGAGTAAACGAGTCTCGTCCACAGGGCGGGATGAGTGACAATATGACAAATACTGTTCCCTATCAGTGTCGGCTTCCAGTGATAAAAGTTGACATGGATACATCTTGCAGCTGTACATAAACATCAATGCACAGGCCAGTTCTAAGGCAAAAATCTTAGCAACATGAGAACGTGAAAGAGGAGAGATTTCGGTACAATTTTCAGCTTCAAAGTTGTAGATTATGTTACTAGTTAGGTAACATCTCATTACACACCACTGGCAGTGTCAAGTGTAATACCTCACATGACAGATGTTACTAAAGTATTCATTTTTATTGCAAGAAGATACAAGTTATAAAACCTTGAAAGTAACAACATCCACTGGGACGCAATGAGGCACTGGTGAGTAACCATTATCCAAGCTCCTGAAGTCAGGAAAATGGCTGAGGCCACCTTTTTTTTTTTTTTTTTTAATCTATCTGAGTATTTCTTATCATAACGAAACCAAATTTTCCCTAACACTGCATCACATTAATCAATAAGCTCATTGTAAAGCTGAATATTAGGGAAGAGGGAGGTGTGCAAAAGAAAGAAATCAGTCATTTCTTGTTCAAAATAAAAAATTATAATAAAAAAGACATTTGCAAATTACACCTCGCCAACAAGGTTTAGTGATTTCATACAAGTGTATACTTAAAAAAATGGACCAATATCACAACATGTGATGTCACAGCGGGATAATTTGTCTTTGCTAACATCTCCAAGCACCTGGCGCCAAAAAAAAAAAAAAAACAACTCACTTTGTTCGTGGAATCTAAACTTCGTTGTCTTACATTACAACAACATAAACAAAAAGGAAAAAGCATTCCGAACAAAACAACTATATTACAACGTAAAAAATAAAATACAAAAACAAAGATATAGTATGAACTCTACAACAGGAAGATCCTTATAACAGGCCTCACAATTGTTCAATAAGGGGGCGGGAGCAGTGGTGTAGAGAACACCCAACGCTCAACACAAGAGCAACCAAAACATGTCAGTCAATGGCAAAAGAGGAAATTGTCTTAAAGGAAGCAGTAACGCTCATGATCCCTTTCAATACTTAGCAAATTGTCTACAAGCAAAATGTTATTAATCACAACACAAACTGCTCTGAGACTTAAATGAGTTCACCATGTCGTAACAGTGACATCATGTAGGTTATGATGTGTGCAGGATAATGCGGCTGGCTTTAAAGTGGCGAAGGACACTTGGGTCCGACGTCTAAACCAAACCTACGTCAACCTCCATGTGTGCTTGCATCTGTGGTGGGCCTCCCTCTGGCAGTCTTTCCATTCCACTTGAATGGCAGTGACTAACAGATGTACACGACTTAAAGAGATTAAAGACTCTGGGCTCTATAGTTCTGGGCCAAGAAAACAAAAGTAACCCAAAGTTCCAGTGCGCAGTCAGCGACTCTGGCAACCTTCTCAGCCACTGAAATAAAGTTAAGAAAAAGAGCCTGAAACAGCAACAGAAAAAGAAGCCATTTTTTTCTGACAGATCAGGTACAATGCCCCAGGAAAGTATTTAGACCCCTTAAACGTGTTCCCCATTTTGTCACTCAGCAATCACGAACTTCAGGGTATTGTTTTTGGATTTTATAAAATAACAATGTTAGTAGTGCAAATAGCTGATTTACAAAGGAAAATAGCAAAGCAGTCAGCCTCCACAGGTAGGTTGGTATGGTCACTCGAAGTACTTTTCACTGGTCTAACGTGTATAGTCATATTTAATAAATTAGATAGTGTGTTGCAATAAGGCTCGTTTGTCAGATTATAAAAATTCATTAAGTCTGTGTTATTGTTTTTATTGCTCTGATGTAATATTCTAGTCTAAAATGTCATGTTTTCATTCGCTGTAAGTGGAAAATCACCATAATTAACATAAATAAAGGCTTGAACATATGAGTCTTTATCTATAGTGGGTTACTAAATAACTTGGGGGGGAAAAAAAGTCTAATAAATTTATTGAAAGGGTCCATACATTACCAGCTGTAATATATCATAAACTTTTTGTTTCAAAAGTGTAAGGTTGTGGAAAACTAAGATTTGAAACACTATTTCTTTCTGCCTGAATTTGTTATTTTGTAGTAATATGATTGACTTTTCTTCATTTTTTACTTTATTATTCAAAATAAATCCATCACATGTATTTATTTTTTTCTGTATCCTTTCACAACTTAAATTAGATTTAACATCGTTATTAAAGTACTCAGTACCTAACTAGTCTTTTTATCAAATTACCAAATTTGGTTGACTACTTTTTACTTCAATTTAAGTAAAAAAAAAAAATATCGAAGTCGTGCTTGAGAACAATTTTTGGCAACTCTACCCACCTCTGCATATTTCTTGGAAAAAATTCCAATTTTCTTTAGTCTCACGTAAAAACTCAACAAAACACTGTGAACAATGTGGTTCCAGAGTGACAAAATGTGAAGAAGTTCACAGGGTTTGAATGCTTTTGCAAGGCAGAGTATCTTCATTTTTCTGTAGTTCAGCCATCATGACCAAACACTACACATGAGGTGTGATAAAGGCGTGATAAAACAGATTTTTGTTCAATCATCAGGTGTATAAATCACCCCTCTCAACTTGTGAAGAATGTAAGACCTCTTTTTGACGGGAATGCCAATAACTACTCAACAAGAAAAAGCTCAACTTCACTTGTTGGGTCAATTGGAGCAATTGATCCAAAAGTGTTTTTGATCCAAACAAGTTTTGCTCCCAATGTGTAAAGCAATTTTTGACAATGTCCTGAAAAACCCCCAAACATTATCATAAGAGCATTTTTTGTCCATTATCCACTGTCTCCAAAAGCAGTGTTTTCAGTTCCAAGTACTTTCACGTAAAAGTCAATAAAGTTGTATTCGTTTACTGTATCCTGTGTGCTTCTTGCAATTGTTCTCATCGTCAGAAATGTGGCCACCTATTTTGTCAGTAATGAGGTGTTTGCATGATTATCACACACTGAGATGGACGACAATGATCGATAAGGCCACGTGTTCGTTCGTAGGGCTGGGCAATCAACAGGAACTGGAAGAAAAAGGAGGGAAGACAGTTAACATTCAAGAGAAAAACAGCAATAAGTAGGGATAATAATTCTCTCAAATAATCACAAATCCCACCGCAAATAGGCTTAGATCAATTTTAAGTTTTAAATTTCACCCTATCACTGATGTTTGTCTGTTTGAATTTGAATTCCTCTAGTGAATTTATATTTACTAGAGGAATTTTTGTTAAGGTTTGTTTTTTTTAATGGAATTGTTTATGTACATCTCTTAATGTATTTCCAATATTGCATAAAAGAGACTTGGGTGGTTAATTGAACAATTTGGAGAACGTGCCAGTTTTGTTTACACTAGTATTGAGAAATTGTCAGAATAATCTATAGACTAATTGATTACTAAAATAGTTGTTAGTTCCAGCCCTACAATGGCGTTGAGAATTTGCATACATGTGACACTGAAGGTTTTAAAGCAAACGTGTTCTTCCTCACACTTTATGTTTAACCGATAGAGTTCAATACCAGTTTAAGGTGTAGTTGTACCGAAGTATTTAGGAGGTAAAATTAAAAAGCGAGTCTATGTTCGGAATGAAAAGGGGATTGTTTTCTGAAATATAATTTAGACTCGCTAAGTGTCCTTTGACTGAAGCTCAGATTAACTTTAAAACCCATATTGCAAGGGTGGTGGAGGCCAAAAGAAGCTGTGAAATGGTCCCAGTTTTTATTTCTGAATGAATGGAACTCAGATTTATCCAGATTACAGCATATGCAATAAAGAATGCAAACTCAAGTGTTTTTCTACAGTCACTCTTTTTGTTGTTGTTTTGATTTCAGACTGAAGGACAGCAGTGAAGCTTCGGCAGACGTACCTGAGTATTACATATGGCTCACGGGGTTATGCCCGTCCCCTCCTAGAGAAGGGTGACCCCCGCCCAGCTGTAGCTGGTGCTCCAGCCCTGAAACCTTCTCCTCCTCTCGCCTTTTGAGGCAGGCGGCTTTTGGGTTTAAATTACGCTCTAAAAAGATAAACAGAAAACAAACGTCAAATGAATATTCATCTCCAGGTACTGAAACAGCAAAGTAAGCGTTTGAACACTTTGAGAGAGGGTAAGCAAGACAAAGGGATGGAAAGTGAGGTGAGCTGTGCAAGCATTTGGCAGAAAGCAGAGATTTACTTCCTTAAATGTTTTCCTGTTCTCCTATCTTCATGTACTGCCAGAGAGCCGCAGAGAAGAGCCAAATGAACACCAAGCGGTCAGTGGAGACAAAGTCGTACGACTCCAGCTCTAGCGAGAGAAATCCAGCTGTCTAAGTAGATCACACCTGCTTGCACTCGGCTGACCTACCTCGCACCTGCTTCTCCAGGCTCAGGATGACCTGGACAGCCTGCTGCAGGATGATGAGCTTGGTCTGGGCCTTGTCGCTCTGCAGGTGGACCTGACACATCCTGCCCAGCTCTCTGAAGGCTTCATTTATGTCGCGAACTCGCACTCTCTCCCTGGCATTGTTAGCTAGGCGGCGATCGCGCTCCCTCTGCTCCTTCTCCTCCGCAGTCAGGTTCTCGTCGGTCAAAGAGACGAGGCTGCAGCCGGGAGGAGAAGTAAGGGGTGGGGGAGGGAGGAGTGGTGTGATTTTCATCTAGCAGTGCTTGGCAATTTATTTTTCCCCCTCCCACAACACTGGTGAAAAATCCCAAATCACATCCCTCCTGAAATATGCTTGAACAATCTGAATTTGTAACTTTAATAAAGAGTTTTCACCCTGTTTCAGTAATTGTTTTGTACTTGGAAGTGAATTACTCTGTGCAGGTCAAAATGCTTCTAAGCTCCAGAGAAAAACCTGAAACTGATAAAGAAGACCTCAGTAGAAACGCACCAGAGGTGCACTGAAACATTTATGGACATCTAATTTCTTTTTGGGTGCAATTTTGAGAAGTTTGAGAGCAGGGCGTAATCAAGACGAAGTGATACCAAAACACAAGTCCTGAGCTTTAAGTTTGGTCATTAGGGTCCAGAATGGAAGTTGGGGCTCGGGGGAAGATATGGACACCGAGTTATGAGAAAGACAGGAAGCAACACCATCTGCCAAATGCAATACACAGAAAGAGCTAAAGCAGGTTAACTGTGTTAAATACATCAGCAGGCGATGTATTCATTCATCTCAAAGCGGGAAAGACGTCGGTCTTTGTTGCCGTCTTCAAACCCAAAATAAGAGGAGGTAAAGCAAAAACGTAAAGGGTTAGAAAGAAGGAGAGGTTTAACGTTCAAAAGGCTGAAGCGTGCAGAACAAAGAGTCCAAACATGAAGGAATGTTAATTCACAACACACAGCTCGGCTTTGAGGCAACTAAGTCTAATTTGGTAAAAGGTTATAAAAAAAAAAGACATTAAATTAAAATCACAGTTGTTCAAGTCAAGCATAACAGGCAATTGTGAAAGAAATGACTAGATGAAAGCATAAAAAGCGATTACTAAAGCCACAACAAGTGAAGCAGACAGTAAGCTGTGAGCGAGGCAGCGCAGTTAATTAAATGCAATGACAGACCCGTTATGAGAAAATGGAAACCTTTGGGGTGAACAGGAGAATGGCCACGTCTTAAAACTGTGACACAGCTTTATTTTTTCTAATCCTCTATTTGCTTTTAGGACATTTTAGACACCAGAACTATAAAAATCCAAATAGCTTAGATATGTCTAGCAGATTTAAATATAAGCATTAGTTCTGATTATTTTGCAAACAAGGTAGATCAATGTCAGAGAAGCTCAAGCTGTGTGCGAGTTTTAATTTGGAAAGAGGCCCCTCCCCCTCCGCTTCCTTTCTCTCTGGACACCCACTGACCTCGAACTTGCTGCTCCAGGTTGAGTATAACTGTAACGGCCTGTTGCAGAATGATCAATTTGGTTTGGGGTTTCTCATAGCTGAGGTGGAGCTGACACATGCGACCCAGCTCCTTAAAAGCCTCATTGATGTCCCGCACGCGCAGCCGCTCACGGGCGTTGTTCGCCAACCTCCGTGCTTTCTCCCGCTCAGCCTTTATCTCCACCGGCAGATCTTCATCGTCATCCTCATCATCCAGACTACTGATGAGTTGGTGGCAGATAAGGAGGGAAGGAGACAATAATATGGGTATAGCTCATTTGGGCAAGGATCCCATATACAGTTGTCAGGTGTTTATATCCACTTATCACAGGGACGACTGTCATCATTTTGGGCTTTTACTGGTTTATCTGATCTGGACTTTGATCAGGTTCTAACGATTGTACAACGTACATTTGCCAAAAAAATTATGCAAAGAGGCTAAAACATACACCCTGACTGATATTTTCACTTTTGGCCTTCAGTAAGCTGCAGAGAAACCACACACTTTTTGTAGTCATCGGTCCTTGCGTATTACTGGTTGGACATCTGACCATTCTTCATGGCAAAATTAATTCAAATCGGTTGGCTCCCTGGAACAGATCTAGCTTTAATTTGTAGTTTATCATTTTTCAGCAGGGCTGAAGTCAGGACCATCAGCTCAGTGTTAGCCTGTTTGTCCAATTATGTGTTTCACATAACTGGGTTGTTTAAATTGCTTGTGAGCTGAAGCGAAGCGGAAGAATTTGGAGATTAGTCCTTTATCTGCACTAAACTCAACCTTGTGAAGTCTTTAAAAATAACTAGTTCTTCTCTTACTTGAAAAAAATGGTTAAAATATTATTAAAGGCCCAAAATGTTGATGACATTCATGCCTCTAAAAAGTGCATGTAAACTTATGACCAGAGCTGTACCTTGCTAAGTAATTTTCCTAATTTGTGCTACATGTTTAAGGGACTACCACAATAAAAAGCAGCTTGTTTTTAATCACATAACAGAAATTGAATTAGCTGGTAAAACACTCTACTTTCAGTCATATTATCAACATTATGCCTGAAGATTTGTCTAGCATATAATTATTTTTCTAATTCTGCTATTGCAAATATTCTAATTCTATGTAAATTACATTAAACATTACGGTGCAGTTATGATTTGGACACCTTGTTCGAAGACGAGCCTTCAGGTCTTTTCTGTCGTCCTCTGACTTGTCTGTAATTGAGCAATTCTCATCGTCCTCTTTCTCTTCTCGTTTGATAGCTGTGCCACTGGAACGATTCCCGCTTCCAGGCAGGCCTGCACACACACAGCAAACAAGGTGCTAAACAACACTTTTACTTATTTGTGACCAAAAACAAAGATTGCAATGAGAGCAGAAAAACCTACCTGTAAAACCATCCGGCTGAGAGCCTGAATGAACAGTTGCAGGGCCGTGATGCAAAACTCCTCCACTAGAGGGCAGACCAACTGAATCCTCAAGGTGGCTGGAAACCTTGTAAAACAGTTGTTTCTGTTAGTGCTGGCTTCAAAGCAGAAAAATATGATTTGGCCAACACAACCTCCTCAGTGACCTGTGTATAGCATATTAACCCTCTTCCTGAATCTCACCAGTCCTTGCAGACGACTGGCCAATCCGAGAGCTGCATTGTTGAAGCCCGGCGCGATCCCTAAGCCAGCCGACAACAGGCTGTGCATTTCTGCAAGTCCCGGCCCTCCCTGTCCGCTGGCGTGCCGCTGGAGGACATTGATGGCTTCGTCCAGACGGTCCTCCAGTTTACTCTGCTGGGAAACGGGGAGAAGGATAACACACGTAAGAGTAAGCATTATTTATGTAATCGCTTTTACGTTAAACGTCACACAAAGTGACTCACCATGGACTGAATTCCTCCCTCGAAGTTAGGTGAAGGGGTGGCCTGGCCTGAGGACCGAGTCCACTGTGATGCAGAACCTTGAAAAAGAAAAAAAAAAAGGGTAATAAGGTTAATTCCTACAGATCAGACAAGTATCTATAAGGCAGGAAGAAGATTTAGTAATGGAATGATTTGCTTTTAAAATTCAGAAGCAAGGCAATTTTATCTGTACAGCACATTTTCAGCAACAATGAAATTCACGGTGTTTCATAAGATTAGAAGGAAAATAAAACAACAAACAAGCAGGAAACATTACACTGCAGAGGCAAAGTAAGGGAAACAATGGCAGGTTAAAAACAGACTACATGTACAACGTAGTACATGTAGTACTACGTTGACGTTCCAATTGTTATTAATCAATGTGGCTCTAAACAAATTAATCTTGAGCTCCGAGGACTCGTGCATTGATCAGGATTTTTAGATTTGAAGTACATGATAAAATAAATGAAGCAATCTGATGAAGATGATGTTCAGAGCCACAACAAATTTCCAGAGCTCTCAGTCAATTTATCTAATTTTGTGCAAATATAAAAGGCTATGATGAATCTTTGACAGATGTTTCTATAGAGATCCGACTTTAAATATGGAACATAAAAAAAACAGAGAGCGGAAGAAAAACGGCAAGAAATGAAGAAAGACAGGAAAGAAGGAATAAAAGAATGAACAACAGGACAGAAGAGAGGAAAGATAAAGGAATGAGAAAGGAAGAAAGGAGCTAAAGGAAAAAAGAAAAAGTAAGGACAGAAGGAGGGAAACGATGCATAAAGGAGTGATAAAAAAAAAAGTAAAAATAAACAGAAACTAAGATAGAACAAAGAAAAAATATTGGAAAAAAGGATCAAATTAAAAGGGATAAATAGCAGACAAATAGATGAATGGAGACAACTGTTAAACAGGAGGTATGGGAATAAAGTCTTGAAACACACAGATCTTCCCATACTCTACTTTTTCCATCTTTACCCAGTATAGGAAAAAAAAAGCATGAGTCATGTTCCACGTTTTTCCAGACTGTGTAAAAACCCTGAAATGTGCTCATGCACACAATAAACGGAAGTTTTATATTCGTTCAGACTAAGGAGAGCTAACTAGTTTTAGATTTTACAGTCGGCTACTTTCATCTGACATAACACAAAGAAATCAGGACTATTGTTAGTCAACCTGAAGAAACAGGCAGAAACTTCGTGACAGATGTTTGCAGATGTGCTGTGTGAGCTCTTGTTCAGACGTGGAAAGAAACAGATGAAGTTCGGGCCAGCAGTAATGAAAACTGAAGAAAGCAAATGCGCGTAATCGGCCTCAGAAGTCCCAGATTGTGGCAGGTAGCCATCGGCTCTGAAAGTCCAGACACCGCCAGGACCCTGGTACATCCACCTACAGTCTGGAGACGTCTGGTCTCACAAGCCAGAAAACATTCTTCTGACGTGGAAACAAAGCCAAGCTGACAGTGGGTGCTTTGGTCTAGCAAGTCAAAAACTGAAACGCTCGCCTTGAACAGAAGGCTGTTTTGATTGACTACTGTCTGAAACAACAATGCAGCACTGAGGAATGCATTGGCAAAGGCAGATTTGGTGAGACCATTTCCAAATTTTGTCAATGTGCAGATTGAAAACGATCCAAACGGGGATTACAAACTGTGATTTCAGCCACCAGAAGAAGAAAAGGTCGAGCTACAGATGGTATGAAAGGCATAAAGCTCTTATTACAGGATTACACGCAGAAACTGTCAAAATGTACAGATGAACTGTGGCAAACTCCCCCAAAATGCCAAAAAAAAAAAAAATAAACTGCTTCCCAACACATTCTGAAAACTGAGCAAGAAAAACAACTATTTCAGAGAAGTTCTCACTTATAACCGTCATTGTTATCAAGTGCTTCGATTTTGCATTATGCCACTTTTTGTTATTAATAAAAAAACTTAAATTCAACACATTAATTTCTAGAAGCTACCCCAAGACTTTATGGTTATTTTTGTAAATCTAAAACACATTTGTAAATATGACTTTTTTTTTTCAGGCAATACTTCAAATAATTTTCTTAGTTAGCTTCGCATAATTTCACTACTTTGTTACCCCTCCAGTAACAATACAGTACTTTATAGACATAGGGTGTCAGGACTTCATGCTTGGATTGATGGAAGACAAAAAAAAGGGAAGTGACCCCACCTTGTTTTTATTTTTACTGCATTTTCCCTTCCTCTCTCGTAAGCTATCTCAGGCTGGTGAGCGTACATGAAAGTTACGCTGTGGGTGGAGTAGCTTTAAATAGACGTGAAATCAAGAGAAATACCATTTTTCTGCTGTAAAAGTTGTGGGGTTCTTTAGAATAATTTAGAATCATAGCGTGAATTTCTGATATTAAAAAAAATAAAAAATTACTACTTTGCTATTTTTATTTTATTTATTTACATTAAATAAATCTCCAATATTTGATAAGATGATTTGTTCCAGTAGTAGTTTTTGTTGCATAGTTGCTAAGTATGTATGTATGATACATTTGGAACAGTGTTTTATTGTCACATAAACTTAAAACTTTAACTTGACATGTTTTCAGTTCATGTGTTTTATACCCAACACATGGAGCTTCTCCTTCAGATTCTAAGTTTTTCACTCACCTGATACAGCCTGTGGTGAACCGGAGGGAGTAGACGGCGATGGAGGGAAAGCGTTACTGTTGGGGTCTGAAGGATAAATCTGAACAAAGAAGTTCTGATTTTCACTCAAAATAAAAATGTTTATTACTTCCGTTTATATTGCCTCAGAAAACAACACATAATCAGTAGAATCCTATGTCAATAGGATTACTTGATTATAAATATGTACTCTACAGCTACTTACTGATGCCAGGGCTTTTCCAATCTCGTCACCCGAACTTCCTGGTACAGCACCCCGATTTGCTTCATAAATAAAAGCACAAGATTTTAATTGGTTCCGATGTACAGTGTCTTGCAAAAGTATTGATACCTGTTGAACTTTTTCAGATTTTGTCATATTCTAACCACAGACTCAAATGTATTTTGTGGAAGTTTTGGGTTGCAGCAGTGTGAAAATACAGTATAACTGAAATGGATGAAAAAAAGAACACATAATTTGCTTTTGTTGTCTTTTTGTGGTTTAGCAAATAAAACCTTATAAAGGTGTGGCATGCAAATGTATTTAAATGCTTTAGAAAATGTTTCAATCACTTTTCTACATCTAGATGCTGACATTTTCCCCTATCCTTCTTTGCATAATAGAACACGGTCAATTAGTGGATGGAGAGCTCAAGTGGATTTAGGTCTGGATTATGATTAGGCCACTCTGTCGCTTGAACATGTTTTAATTTGAAAACCGTTTTTGTCACAGCTCAGACATTTTAGGGTCATTATCCTACTGAAGGAGCCTCAAGTCTTTTTCAACCTCTAATCTCCCCCGTCCCGGTTAAAGAAGAAAAAAAAAAACATCTCCCTCTGTGGCCAGATTTTGTAGAGGTGCTGGATTAATCAGCCTACTTGTGCTTTTTTTTTGTATGTGTGTATCCTGTTTTGATTTGTCTTTCTGTCCCCTTGTGTCCTAAATAACGCACATGTACGTATACACTAGTGCGCACAAGTGATTTTTGTTGTTTTTCTTCTTGTTCTCCCATACTGTCTTTCGTTGGAATATACTTTGTTTTTATAAGTAAGATTTAAAAAAATGCCGGCAAATGATCAGAGTACATTTCAGTTCTTTGGGTTGCAGACTGAAAAAAAATGCAAGAAAAACATCTCCACAGCATGATTCTGCCACCACCGTGCGGTGTGAAAGGAGCTTCAAAAACTTGAAACTTGAGATTGGGATGTAGCGTAAAGTGCTACTGCCTCTTCCCCACTTGTTACTGTAAACTGCAAGTCAACTTTTCAGCTGAAATTGTAAGAAAAGTGGTCCATTCAAATTACACTTCAAAGTTATGCATTACTTTGTGTTGGCCAATCATAAAGTCTAAATAAATTACATCAAATCTTCCAGTCATAATGTTATAAAATGTAAAAAGAACCAAGGGTTCTGACACTTTATTCAGTGCCTATATAAATATATTAAAACCAAAATTACTTTTGACATTTGAAGCTGAAATGACACACAAATGATAATGATTTACCCATAATAGTTTCAGTGCCAGCGATGGGGGGTGTGTGGCTGGGGACTCCGAAACTGCTGGAGCCTGCGTGGAAGCTGGTGGGATGAGCTCCGTTCACTTCACTGCCATGCAGGGGGTAGTTTTGGGGTGAGAGGGGAAGGGGATGCCGCTTCTTAAAAGAGAACATCACATACAGCGTTAAGGACGCAGAAGCCTTAGTGAAAAAAAAAAGAAAAAAGATTTTAACAAAAATTAAGGGAGGGAAAAACCGAACACACCATTCTGTCTTGAGGGTTGATGGCAGTGAACGGACTGTGCTGGCCCAGATGGGGGGAGTTCCCCAACACGGCAGAATATCCAGGCTGAATCATCGACCCTGCAGAGCCCCAAGAATCAGAGGGCGGGTGGGGATCTGTCAGGGGGAATCCAGCAGAGAAACAGGGAAAATAAGGCAGAGCCATAACCAGACACAGGAGAGAAGACAATGAAGGCCACATATGAGCCGTGTCACATTAGCGTGATGACTTTATTCTACCATGATTCACTATTTCAGTAGTATATCAGTAGCCTACAACCACAGCACCTACAGCTCATCTGGACATATCACAGTAAAGGAACCGACTCTCCCAGCTGCGCTGGCTTCAAAGGAAAATTCCAGGAAATTGTCGTCTTTGCCAGACTAAACTTTTCATCTAAACACAAAGAACTAGGAGAGACTCCAGAGGAAAATATTGTTTCAACTGACCTTGCATGTAGAACGTTGATTGGTAGACATTTCCTGCTTTGGAGGCTGGGAAGCAAGTGGTGTCCCGATTAAAATCCTCTCCTGTGGCTGTGGGGTAAACCTACAAATAGAAAAGTGAAATGATAACCGAGTCTGACAGAACGACTCAATGAGCTCAAACCACATGTTTACATCCACTGTACAAAAAGACAAATGACCATTTTTTTCCCCTCACTTATATTAAATCAGACTAATGTTTCTCTCTTTTAGATTGCACAAATAATTTATATCTGCTGAATGCCAGAATAATGAGAGATTTTTTGTTAATTTCTACGAATCCAACAGCTTCTTACATTTTTCTAATATGTACTGGAATTGCCATTGAGCTGTTTTGACTTGGTTCTAACTGTTTTGATCTCCTTTCACAAGTTTATAACAACAACTTGCTGGAATTTTGTCCCATTCCTCCTGACAGAACCAGTGTAACTCAGTAAAGGAGCCTGTCTCCACTTTATTTTCTTTCCTCAAGATGCCATCTATTTTATGAAGTGCACCAGTTCCTCCTGACGCAGGCCACCCCACAGCATGATGCTGCCACCCCATACTTCAGTTAGGATGGTGTTCCCAGGCTTATTGCCCTTTCCCCCCAAATGTAACAATGGTCATGATGGTTCCACTTTAGCTTCATCAGACAGCAGAACTTGAAAAAATGAATGTTTTTCTCCTTTGGTGAATTTTTAAATCGTAACCTTGCTTTTTATGTTGCTTTTGGAGCAACGGCTTTGTTCTCCCTGAGTTGCCTGTCAGCCCATGTTGGTAAACAGAATGTGTTTCACAGTGAAAATAACACTGTTTCACCATCTTCAGCCAGCATTTTCATGAGGCCATCCCCTTTGTTCTAAGGATGATTCACAGATTTCAGACCAAAACACATTCTCTTCTGGGACACAGCTGTCTCATTCCTGATCATTAAGATGACTGTTCACTCAAATGGCATTTAGACTTATTTGTGATTGTTTGAATCGACTGCACTTTCATATATTTGTGAAATGTAGCTAAGAATGAATCAGACTTATGCAGTTTCACAATTCCCTTCCTCATCTTTTTTTTTTTCTTTCTTTTATTCATCCTTGATGTCACACCAGGTACCCGTGTTTTTGAAGTGTTCATTTAACTCAAATGTTGTGAATGAACATGTCAGAAGCTTACAAAGCTACTATGTTATAATCTAGGTTTTCCCTGATTGCTTAAAGGCAGAATAATATCAGTTCTGTCTTTAAGAAAACCATTTTAAAAAACTCAAAAATATTTTTTTCTTGACTATTCAGGCACTGAGCACACATAAGTAATTTTGGTAATCCTAACTGGGTCACATAAATGACCCTGTAGTATAATGTATTATTAGATAGTATAATAAAGTATTTTTGATATTGTGTAAACTTTTGATTTAAAGTGTTACAAAGGAAATACACTTTTTTTGAGTTTGCATAAAATCTTTTTCCTAAAGCTTTTACTACAACACTCTTAGCTCTGTGTATAATCGAAATCTATTTCCTTTTGGAGCTAAATTGCTACTCAGGCTAACATGGAATATTCTATCTGGATGAACACTTTTTGAAATAACATTTCTTTAGATTTGAAAAAGATGAGACAGTAAGAAATGTACAGTGAGACTCCTTTTTGAGCCCATGAACATATTTTAACGTGTTACGCTGTTAAAAATAGGCATGGAGTTCAATCTCCTTAACAAACAAAGTTTCAACCAATTAAATGCAATCTTCATATTGAGGTGGGAATAAAGAAGACATTGTTCTATATCACCTCTGTCCAAAATGAGACTAACTCAAATCAAGAAACCAAGTATGTCTGTAAAACTCTGACCAGAGTAAACTGAAGTTTTCTTCTGTAATTTGATTAAACAGAGAAAAAAAGAAGAGGAAAGAGAATGAAGAGGAGAAGAGGGAACAGGGAGATGCACTCCTAATTACTGAACCATCTGCCGAATCCTGGACAGCAGCCAACTCCGCTGGCAGCTGGGATGGAGGGATGGGGGAGGGAGTGGGAGACGGGGGAGGGCCGTTGTTTATGGTTGTGGAAGAGGAGAGAGAACGAGGCTGTGTGAGGTGGGGCGGCGAGCAAGAAAAAAAATGAGGAAACAGGGTGTCCATAGAGGGAAACATGGAGTGAGGGAAAGAAAGAGAGGGAGCAAAAACCCTCAACCCCTCAACAAAATCTCCTCCGCGATTTCATACTGGAGAGGAAGAAGTGTGGCCACAAAGCCAAGGGGCCACAAGTACAACATACTATAAGTATATGCTGCAAATAAGTGACTGGGTAAATAAGTGGCTTGCCCCACTGTTGCCTTTTGACTTTGCTGATGAAGAAGCACAGATGTTCAACCTAAAAGGCCCGCGCTGCTCCTATTATACCGTCGGAGAGCCAGAGGAAGAACTTCAGATGCAAAACTAAATGGGAAAATTTTCATTCCGCTTAAAAACTGAAAATTTTGGGATGCTTGGAATCAACATTACAGACTGAGGCGTAGCACAGGGGGAAGGTTTTCTGGAAGTGTCTACTTACTGAGGAGGGCAGGCCTGGAGGAACCTTACGGATCTTTTTTGGCTGCGGATTTGCTGGGAAAAAGACAAAAAGGAAACGTCATTAAAATGAGAAGATTGAAATTTAAAGACAAAGCCACTTCACAATACGCAATAAAAGTTTTCCTTTTAAACCTGTCAGCCTTTGTGCGGCCTCATAATTCCTGCACAACCAGAAAAAGTTGTGTAGTTCTGTGTATTGAGAAGGAGGTAATGCTACTTTCTCTACCTAATAAGAAGTAAGAACTCGAAACCACGTTTTAACACTTACAAGAGAAGTGGTGGAACCCACAGACGTAAATATAGATCAGAATGGAGACATCATTTGTAAAACAAAAACCAGTGGAGATAAACGTGTGTTTGATAAAAAGAAAAAAATGTATATATCTGTATTCTTACCAGTGAGGTCCTGTGCGGGTCTCTTCCTCTCGTAAGATGAATAAAACTGGGAATTGGACTTGGCAGAAGGCGGAGAGAGGCTATCAGGACTGGGCAGGGGTATCTCACTTGGCATAAAACCAGGCTACAGATTGTTTAAAGAGAAGAGAGGCAAAAGCCCATTGAAACAGCAATATGAACATGTCCATGTAGAGAAAATTAAGGTTATCATTGATATATATCTACCTTAAAAATAACCTGTTTGTTGTTATAAACTGAGAGTTCTGTTGATTTCTGGAGTTAGACGTGAAGAACAGCTTTATTTGTTAAGAGTAGATTAGTACTCGGAGTTAAAATCAAAACCATACCACAGCAAATTAGGCAGGTAAGTTGAGGAAGGTCTGAGTCTCGTCCAAATGACCTTTTTGGTCTTTGCAAAATGTATATATTTATTTTTGAGCTCTTTGGCTTAATAAGTGCATTGAGTATGTTGTTTTGCAGCAAATTTTCCTTTTTGAGTCTCTGTATGCCAGTTAACAATTAATCAGTTACTAAATTCGCTGACCATTATTTCAATAATCGTCAACAATTAATTGCTTAATCACGATTAATCCGATGAATCATTTCAGCCCTATTTGTATCCACAAATCCATTGCAACAGTGGTATGCTTGCATTCATTTATTTTTGTGTTAATCTGCAGGTTTCCCTTTGTTACATTGTTGCTGGTATAACTTTATTTTCTTTGAAAGAAGCTCACTGGCCTTTCAAAAACGACTCACCTGCGTCCCAAATGACGAGTACGACCCTCGTTCAGCTTTCCCTGTTAAAATAAAGAAAAAGATGTGAGGATTATTAAAAGGCAGCTTTTATGTATCTAATCACACTGCCCTGTCTTTCATCCCATTTGCAATGTGAATGTATATGATGCAGTATTTAAATGAACCAAATAGACTCATTACAAATGCTCCAGGGGCAATTTTAGCCAAACTCTGCCCCCTCCACTGACAGTTAAACAGAGAAGAGCTATAGTCCACTGTTATCCCCAGGGAGAGCCCTGTTTGTGCATGGGTGCCCTTTTACACCGCCACCCCTCCCATTGTGAACACACACAAACAAACCCCTCTTCCACCCCCACCCCCATTTACTCTACTCCCCTGAAATATGCGCTGCCCTAAACTGCCACATGAGTACCGGAGACTTGTGAATGGCTGCTCTGAAAAACAAACTGCTTGTTGTTCTGTTCAGTCACATTGTCCATTGATGTACGAGTCTGAGCGCCAGTTAAGACATTCCTCCATCACTTAGTCCGACATTGACAAAAAATGTTACCAATTTGCAAAAAAAAAAAAAAATAAATAGAAGGGATGATTTGAAAGTGGTGATGTCTGTGCTGCGATAGCTCAATTTGAACTAAAGTCTTCTTACCAGCAATGCCTGGTCCAAATACCGGGGTAGTGGCCAGACTTTCTCGCTCACTGTAAAGGCCCTCTTCGAAAACCTAAGAGAAAGAGATGGAATAGCACTTCATTCATACTCGAATAGCATCCTGTGATTTTCAGTTTATCTACATCAAAATGCAACAAAATGATATGTTAATTAGAAAATTAATTGGATTAATTTGATTAATTGATTATTGAAATAATTGACAACGAATTTAGCATTTGATTAATCGTTAACTGGAGAATGCAGACCCAATGAAAGAACATTTGCATGAAGCCAAATATATATAGAAATATATATTTGCATTAAAGATTTTTTTTAAATCCTTTGAAAATATGTTCCGCCTAGAACTCCTTATATGACATAGTTTTATAGTTTTAGTTTGACAATTTTCAAATTCTGTAAAAAAATTATATATATATCTTCTTAAGCACCATTTGATATTTTACAATTATGAATTGGTTAATGCAAAAATTAATAAATGAATCTGCAAATGATCAAGCATACACTAAAAGAAGGCTGTGTTGTTGCACTTCTGGCAATAAAATGTTTATTTTGATATTTAAAAAATGCATTGAATTATTTGTTCGTTTGCATATTTTAATGTTATTTCTAATATTGTATGAAAAAGGCTTAAGTGGTTAAATAAAACATCTACAGAATGTGATCATCTTTTTATGAAATTAATTGTCTGAATAATTGATAGAATAATTGATTACTAGAATAAGCGTTAATTGCAGCCCCGAATTTTACAATTCCATTTTAAGCACAAATGTAATATTGCTGCATACTTTCATAGTCACCTGCTAGTATGCTAACAATTTTTTTAAAATGTTTTCAATCAGTATATAATTGAAAAATAATAAATTACACTCTTGTTTAAGCCCAGGAACGCAGGTCACAACCCAGTATTAATCATCGGCAACACTGGTAATGCATAAGTGGTCAAATCTAGAGCACTTCATAATGTTGCAGTCTGTGTGTAAAAGAGGTATTAAGCAATAAATCATACAACACATGAAGAATAACACAACATCTGCACTCTATGGCTGAGGCTAAAATAAATCATACCCTTCCCTGGTTGAAAGATGGACTAGTCTGCTCCCCTGGTCCCCATGGACTGGACCCTCTCCTCTCATCTACACCTGTTGGACAAAAAAACTCTGTCAGCCAAAAGATAATAGTACTGTGATCACAGATTTATGTCCCTGTTTTGCAGCAAATGTGTCACTTAAAAAAGTGACGACTTGCTTTGATACAGGTTTTTCAGGCTCCTTAATGTAACCTACATTGAGGAACTTCAAAGCTCACAGAGCGAGACAACACTGTGACAGCGCTGTCACATAGTCTGGATTTGAGCTGTAGGAAGTTTGAATAATTAACACCCAGTACGAGGCTTCCAGAATCATCCTCGACATTCCTCGGTCTCCCACTCCACTCCTTTACGCTTTCCATGGCAACACTCATTCATAACCCATTTATTCTCACACGTTAGGCCCACATCTTCACCTTAGCACAAGGCTCACCGTCTCAAACGCACATGGCTGGCATGTGCCATCGCTGGTCGGAGTAGCTTTAAGAAAGGAATGTTAAAGATTTGTGGAGCAGAAATCTCTGCCCATCCCCTCTCTCTCAGTCTCCTCTCATACTGCAACACAGCATCTCTTGGGGAAATCTGAAGTTTAATTGCGCTCGTATTTGCATAATTGTGCATATTAATGAGGCTGAGCCCTATGAATATTCATATTTTTGTTTTGTTGTCTAATTAAAAAGCTAAGGAGGGGAGAGGGGGGTGCGAGAATCTTGACAGGATCAGCAGTAGAACAGAATAATAGCTCCATAGTGCCAAAAGCAGCTAGATTGCAGTGACAAGTGTGAGCTACACGACACCAGCGGAATAAGAGATGAAGGAGGCAATTTCACGTCCCCTTTCTATGTCTGACTGCCGCTCTGTCTGTCAATCAAAGCAAAACTTACACGTTAGACATTTTAGCGTGTTATCAGCAAGCACCTTCAATCAAAAAAAAAAAAAAAAAAAACCCCAACAACTTCTGATATGTTTTAGATTTAAAACTTTCTCTGCTTCAGTTAAACACCCCCATTATCACAAACACATAGCCAAACAGCAACGAAATGGAAATAAATGTCGTTCTACTCATCAGGCGTTCTACTATCAGCATTAACATCGGCCGATACCGTTGTTAATGCCGATACATCGTACCCAAGAAGATGCATCAACAGCAAGCAACAATTAAATACAATTAAATTCTTTCGCCATCCAAGATTTACTCTAATCCTATTGTTTGATTCAATAAGATAGAATCTGACCAAGTGAATAGCGCTTTTTTAGTTAGTAAACGTTGAGAGCAACGTTTACTAAAAAAAAATTTCTTTAACAAGTGGACTTGCGTCATAATCCTACAATAACCCGAATTTCAGTACATAGATTTTAACAACTCAGCATTAAGCAGGCTAGATTAACAACAAAAACACTTGTTAATCTCGTAAAGATGTGTGTTTATATCTGCCCATACTTGTGAATAGTTTCACTCTGTGACATTTAAAGGAGGGTCTAATTGTGAAATAACATTTAAGATAGTAAAGTCACTTAAAACTACAGTGACAATTTGAAAAAAGAGAATAAAATAATCCAAAAATAACGGCAGAACATTTTGTTGCCAATCAGGATAGTGGACATTAAAAACTGCTCAGTGCCTTCTTTAATCCAAATGACAGACAATAAGGCATTTGGTCTGGAACATGTTTATCTACATTATCACAATAAACCACTGGACTCATTATAAAACCCTTTTGTGCTCTTCGGTAGGAATGGCAGCAGAGGAAAGAGTCATTCTCAGATTAGGGCTGAAACGATTGAGGCACTCGAATGATTCAAGTGCCTCGATTATTAAAATTCCTTGAGGAAAATTTATCTGCCTCGAAGATTCGTTAAATTATGTTATATTATGTAGTTCAGCGTGTTCCGCCCGGTGTGGTGGGTGGTGCTCTTACTTCCGCCTATGAGTTGTTGTGAAGTGCTAGCAGCATGGTGTTGAAATGTGCGGCGTTTTGTCAGGGGACAAATAGATTGTTGAATTTAGCTTCTTTGGTGTCAGAATCGTGTCATTACGGTTTTGGAGTGAACGATTGGAATGGCAGAGTGAGAGAGAGAAAGCAAGAGAGAGATATCTCTGAAAAGGTTATAGAGAGTACTCGATTACTAAAATATTCTTTTACAACAGCAATATCACAGATACAATTTTTATTTTAACAAATCAGATTACAATGGTGGTCCAAGGTTTTGTCCAAAAACTGCAGCTACTTTTAGCTTCTTTATGGTTACACTTGTGCTGTACATACAGCTAAATGTCAGTCAGCTGCCTGAAAAAGGTTCCTACACTTTTCACTAACTCACAAGAGAGGCAAACGTTTTGTTTGGAAATGTTGCCAGTCGAGAAAAGCAAGCGCAACTACAGTGTGGGAAATAAAAGAATGCAATCATCTTCATTCGTGTAAAGTGTTTTAAAAAACGACAAAGAAGTATATTTATTAAGCAGCGTTGGCTGTAGAGAGGCCAACTAATTAGCCAATTATTGTCATCTTATAACTGGTCTACTCTATTAAGGATAGAAAAATGTAAAATGGATAATGCTCTGCACCTAAAAACTGTGTCTAATTTGGGTGTTCATTATACTTTTTTTTTTTTGGTTACGTATGAAAATCTAATATACAAAAAAAAAAAACACGACAGAAAATAAACACTGTTATAACTATAACAGGGAAAAATTACAAGTCACTTTTGAAGCGGTAGAAATGAATGTTGCTTTTGTTGTAAAACAATTATGTTGTATTTTAGGTTCTTGCTTAATATTGTTCCTTTTTTGCTTATTTTAACTAAGGACATATCCATTTTCTCAAAAACATTTAATAATTGGATACATGTTTCTATATCAAGATTTCTTAACATTTTTCAGTTAATTTAGTTTCATGAGTGCATATTGATTCCTAAAGTAGCTACAGCAGACCATACTGCTGATTGCTAGTGAAGCATAATAATATTGATTACAAACATACTAAGTTTAGTCCTACAAGCCAAAATCATGAATCAGCTGTAAAGAACTCAGACAGGCTATAATATCTAGAAGTAGGAAAAGAAATAGAGGGTGAGTAACAGGCAAATTCTCCCGAGAACCCCAATGCACTTTTCCTCCCAGCATGCAACACCCCTTTAAGGTTGGCTGGTCTATAATTACACAGCACAGACAGAGCTATCGGAAACAGACAGACAGCCTTAGTCACTGGCTTCGTGAGCGAAACGCAGGCAGATATATCGACCAAACATGCAGGCATGTCTTGGTTTTTACTGGAACGCTGCCCCAGGCCAACTACAACCAAGCTTTCTGTTTGTCTACACAACTTCTTCCTTCCCCTGGAAAAGTGAGTCACGCAGACACAAAGCGTGGTGTCAAATACAATCTCAAGAGAGAAAACACTGTTAATGAAATACTGAACAATGTACAATGACACAGGGCTGACTTTTTAAACCTGTTAGTCACAGGAGACTTCCTAAGTACAAGACAATGTGACACACTATCCTTTAACGCACGCAGCTTACATTCATCTGTTCCCCAGCAATAGTTTGGATATTTTTTTTTCTTTTTACAATTCTTATAATAATAAGCAGCAGATTGTCAGGTTTTACACAACAGACCTTCATGTAACTTTCCCACCTGAGTTTTTCAAATTCAGTTTCACATCTGCTTGAAACAAGGAACCTTTTCATGCAAATTTATACCACAAGCCGGTCAGAACTTCTACCCATACCACCCTAAAAATACACGTTAGAAGTCTCGGTTTCTTGTGAAGTAAAAAATGAAAGCGCACACACACAAAAAAAAGAAAAACAGTGGACTGGATTGAACAGATATGATAAGCACTCAGAACAAGAGCACAAAAACACATGGTAAAGTTTCACATTTAAACCATGTGAATTGGGGGGGGAAACATGTAAATGACTCTACTTTAGATCCATTTGGAAACTTTTAAACCCATCAGGTGTCTCTCATGGTGTCCTGTGGGCAGGTATGACACTAATGAAGAATGATGATGCTGTCAAATAAAAATAGGACAGTTTCATGGCATTGCCAAACAGTAAAGCCCAAAAATATTCATAACTCTGGCCCACATAGATATAAAAAATGTATCAACCAAAAATGAAATTAGACCTTCATCTCATAATAAGTAATAAAACAATGTATTCGAAGAATCAGTTTAGAAAAATGTATGAATCTGTTTTTCATTTATATTTTATATTTAAAAAACTTTCATGTTAAAAATTATTTTACATGAAAGTTTTTTTTACTTTTGAATTTCTCCCTTAGACCACAACCCAACTTCCTCTATTATTATTAGGAATCTTTATTGCAATTACAGCAAACAGGCCGTTATTATAATTGTTGACCCAGATTTTTGCTGTTTTATTGCGTTATCTTTAGCAAGTTTAGGTCCTTGAGGTAGGAAGGCTGAGTTGCAACAAGCAAGGTAGGCAAGGTAGAAGATTTGGTTGTTTTTTCAAAAGTGTTAAAAGGACTGAGAACTATACATTATACACCTGATTTTGGTTATCAGCCATAACTACAAAAATAGTAACGGATTCGATGTCAAACCAGTGCCTCCTTAATATAATACCCAATAATATAATTGCTTTATTGTGAACCAGCAATGTGGTAAAGATATAACTTTTCCAATTCTTCTGAAGTTATAATAATGTTATCACAAAAATCTATTGTTAAACTGTTTCTAATCCATTGACTTGAGCAAAAAGATAAAATAAAACTACAAAAATTTAGAGGCAGTTGCTAACTTAAATATATCTTTTTTTGATATTCTCTTCTTTATAAATTAACATCAAGATAAAAAAACTAATTTATCTTAGCTAGGGAGCCCCCCTGTAGACAGACAGTAGCTGACTACAGTGTTAAAACTGCAGTTTTTAAATTATTTAGAGAGATGGCTAGCTCCCATTCAGCTTCCACACCATGACTGTCTGTGATTTTTGATGAATATGTTCAAACAGCAAAATGTGTGCTTCTTTTAAGGAAGGGAAAAGTGTCCTAGGGTTCATTCAGCCACCTGACTGGCAGTGAGCAGCAACAGACTGGTTAGGAGCAACACATACAGAAAGCTTTAAAAAACACAGGTAATTTCAACATGTTTTCTTTAATCTGAATCAACAGGAACCACCACGTTATCTTTATAGGTAGGAATTCCTGCTATAGGTAGGAATGGTATAATGGAAAATGTTTGTGGTTTTGAAAACTTAATTTTTAAAAATCTTGGCATACCTTAATAGCGGTAACCAGCCCACGCCTAATTCAGTATGTGTGTAAGACTAATGAGTGTTACATAATTACTCATCAGGAATCAAGAGTTTTGAGCTTTGATATTAGACATCAAACAACATAGCTCATTTCGATGCCAGGGGTGTGTGCCTAGGGTGTCTGGATTTCCACTGAGCCTCTTATCCTCTGCTAAAACAACTCCCTAATTTTAGCAGAGTAGCTAAAGTTTGCTTTATAATTTTCTTTTGTTGGGTGCATTTACTTACTTTTATGCTGCAAAAGCTCCGAGTCTGAGGTAAGAACTAAACTAAACTCTTGAACAAGAGTCTTAGGAATATCTGCTAAGCTCAGTTCAGGCATTTCAGATACAGAAATGAGGAGCAACTTTTTCAAATAGCTCAAAGAACTCTGGTACAGTTCCTGTGGGCCGTAGGTGCCTCATGAGAAGCCGTTAGGATTGATAACATCTACATGCCTCTTTTGTAAGAGCGTGCCTGAACCTTATAGAAGAACAACACAAGTGGCTTTCTTGTGAGTACATGAAACAGAGCCCCCAATAACCCCACCCAGCAACCGTACGTGCCGCCTTTGATCTTCCCCTTGAATATCGCGTTGCTCTCTGATGCTTGTTGAAAGACTTAATGCACCTCCAAAAATACAATGGCAGCAGAGAACTTTTTTGTCTGCGAATATAGGGTCTGGTAGAGTAGGGATACTGCGCCTGGGGTCGGCATATAATCCGCCATCAGACATATAAAAGTACCACCATCTGATATTTGGCATCCTGGTTATTATTTGACAACATTGAGTTGCATGCATGCTTTAAAGCTAATATAAGGGTTGGATTTGTGTATCTGATGATAAATTCTCAATTTATGAAAACTAAAACAAGGAAACGGGAACAATGTATTATTCTATTACAACTGGAAAGAAACCAAGAGAATAAAAATGAGGTAGTGAGACTGGAGATCGCCTCTAGTAGATTTATTTTTAGAAAGTCACAGAAGCATTACCAAGCAATATGGCCACTGACTACAGGTGAAGGCAAACAAACTGTCTCTTTTGTGGATTATCTCTTACCAGGACCTCCAAACTGGCTGCTGGCGAGAGTCGTCGGCCCATTCTTTCCATTCGAAACTGGAGGTTCAAACATCTGAAAAGAGAGCAATAAATCTGTAAAACCACAGCAAGGCAATAAAACATTTGAATGTTCTCTCGATGTTTATGCAAACGTTGATCAGAGCGAAATCCAAACTGTCCTACATGCTTTTGCTAACAACTGCAATAAACATAAGGCAACCCGAGCGTTTCAGCTATGATTTGTGACAAAAATAAATAAATAAATAAATTGAGCCAAGCCAAACAGAGCTTTATAAAAAGCATGGCTGCTTAAACACATTACTTCCTAATGGAGAATAAATCTCATCCATTCCTATTTTGAGGTATTCATCACCAGATTTGGTGTCTATTATTAAAATGAAATGGATTATAAAGGTAACATTGAGGCTTGACAGGGCCTTACCGCACTAAAATCCAGCAAGTCGCTCAGCTCCTTGTCGTTTTCCACTGCAGCCATTCTCTGATGCTGTTCACTGGGCCTTTACAGTCTCAGCAACAGACTACAAGGACAAGCACAAACAACATGACGTCATTTTGCTTCAATAAACTGATCCTGATTACATTAAACGCATTGATTAAGATTACTGTTTTCTGCCCTGTATATTTTAGTGTAGAGTTGTGTTCATGCTGCATTCCAGCTTCAAAACATCAGCTCTGTTGCAAAACATTTGCTGGTAACAGCAAATGTTTAATCTTTAAATGGAATATTGAAATCGAGATTTGTTAGAAGAAGGATGAACGACATATAACAATGTCCAATTTTTTGTTATCACTAATTCCCAAAGAGGATCGAATTCTCCCTGTGCAGCTGGAAATGCTAAAGGTGGATTGCCAAAAATCATTCAGTTCATTTAAAGCAGCAGGTTTCAAACTCGGCTAAAAACAAACGTGTGAGGCTCGCCCCAAACAACCATAATGTCAGTAAAGACCAATTAATTGTTGCCATGTCTCTGCTCAGAAAATAAATACTGACACATAAGCAATTCCATTTATACAGCTATTTCCATATGCGAGTTGGTCTGCTATGCTAACTGGCTTTTACACAAATACATTAAGGAAGAAAAAAACAACAACTACTTAACGAATGACGAAGCTTTTAATTGTGGTTAAAAAGGATACAAAAAATAAGTTCTCACAAGTCAAAACCTCTGAAGATGATTAATAAATGAGTGGATAAAGTTTGCATTGCTTCACACAGCCTTTTGTCCAACAAAATAATTTATGTATGTTAGTAGGATTTAGTTTTAGTCACTAAATTTATAAATACACCCATAAATCTTTGATCTGCATAAAGGAAACCCACAAAAGAATTTTGTGGCAAAAAAAAATATGAATTTATTTTCTTCAATGAGCTTAGCCATATGCCTTTTTAATAAAAAATAAATAAAACATATTCATATGAAACGTACAAAAGGACATCGTGAGTTGTTTAAGGGTAAATATCTTATATTGTAAATATCTTATTTGATTATTTCAGGACTGAAACAATCAAATACAGGATTAACCAACTAACCAATAACTGCATCCCCACGTTAAACTGAACTATCTTTATACCCTCACAGCCGACAATTTAGTCAGAGTTCTGATCAAGTAGTGAGAAAAGTAAAACCAGTTCTAAAAGTAGCCCACATCAAACCATGGTTCAGCCACAGGGCACGCAGCACTTGGTTTTAGTCAGCCCCTGGACTTGGGTGCTTATTCCACATCAAAACCCAACTGTGTTTTTAGCATCTCTGTGCACTGAAATCTACAGAGTGATAACACAGCATGCTGGATTCTTAAAGTGGCAATTTATGGCCAGCCAACATCAACACAAGTGTTCCATGTGTTTTTAAAACTACAATTATGGATTTGGTTTAAAAAAAAACAAAAACAACAAAAAAAGAGGGTTTGATGTTCTCATGGGTCATAACCGATGATTAAATATGAACTTAATTGTTTTAACTAATAAAGAGTTTTGAATTTATTGTTACATTGGAGCTTTTAACCATTTGAGAAACATGATCGCTGTGGTTCAGTGGCTTTTCCTGAAGTATATTACAAAATTTGTACATTTTTTGGATTAAGAATATGAACTACTTTTTCTACTTTACTTGTGTCTCTTTTTTAATTATGTAAAAAATTTCAATAATGTAAAACAGTTAAATTCTCTTTTAGATTGTTAGGTGCTACTCTTACATTCTAAACTGCCTAGATAAAAGAGTGGAAGAGAAAAAACCAGTCAAAAAGCAGAATGCTAAAAACAATCATCACATTATGGTTAGAGATTTGTGACCTATTAAACTTCCTGTGTTTTCCAGACGTAACTGATGTGACTCCAAGAATACCATCTGAATAACTCATTTATTTTTATGACCTCGCCGACTAGCTGCATTTTAAAATAAAATAATCACAAGGGAATAGCAAATATAGGCTTCCTACAAACCTTCATTCTGGCCCCCAAATGATTTTATTACTATCATTTTTAAACCAGTTTTTTTTTTTTTTTTACAATATCCTGGACAATTGTGAACAAAATATTTAACTAGTGAGGTTTAGTGAGCTGCATGCTCCAGAAATTATGAAATGACATGATGCAGAAGTTTGCTTCCTATTTTATTGCTTTTTGGCTGTTCCAAAATTTGTACAAAATTAAGACTTTTAAAATCTGGACAGGATTATTCCACACCGAATGGAGACTCTTTAAATTAGGAGGAGGTCAATATTTAGTTACTGACCTCCCCCTACCTCCCAAAAAAGAAATATATATCAGGCTTTCAATAGGTCAAGGCTTTGCTTGAGTGGCATCTAAATCAGGCTGAGTGTGACAACCACTGGTCAAGATATTAATATCTCTTCAATATTATCAATATGATTTGATTCAGTAATTGTGTAAAAATGGTTTCAGTGCTAAATGTAATTATTGTAATGAAGTTGCCTTTCTGATATTGAACGACTTTTATTTTCATTAGGATTGTTTTTATGTTTTAGAGGGAGTCTGGCCACGTGCAGATACCTTTATAGCCGACAAGAAAAACAACACAAAATATCTGTATTTCTTGCTCTCATTATGTATGTAAATACTTGTGTCTCTCCATGCCATTGGGGTTATAAACCAACTCATGTTGCAAATTATAGAGAGGGATTTGGGAGGAGATAAACAAGAAGTGATGTGATGAATATTAAGTTGTGGAGACAGGGTGAGATTTTACGCACTCCTCCTTTTTTTATACTCAACATCATCATTGTATGGTAGCTGCTTTGCTTTCTCTGCATTAGCATGTGTAAAACGAATAAACACTGCGGTGGTGTGACGACCAAGAGGCTGTACATAGGGGTGCATGCGCGGAACGCGACCAAAGAACAATACGCTGACAGCACATAATCTAGCAATTTCTGTCTCTCAGCAAGCCGAGGTCAAAATGGGGGATAAGTGCTTGGCCCCTCCTAACAAATGGAAGTTGCATTGCGCTTGTCTTGAGCACCCCCACCTTTTTGGCCAGCGGTGTTTGGGGGGAGAAAGTTACACGGCAGAAAATAGCTGCGGAAAACAAGAGCTCCTCGCTGGCGTCAGAAAACGCGGGTCCAGGCTGTAAATCGGTGTTTAAACGTCTTCACCTACGGGGTTTGGAAATGCTGCGGGACGTTTAAAAGGATCTGAGGGGGGGAAACAAACAAACAAACAAACAAACAAACAAAAAAACCTGTTGCCTGCCCTCTCACATCGACGTGAGCACAAAGACCGAGTCCACAAAAAGTTTAATGAATATTAATCAACTGTAATAAACCGTTTCACTTTTTATTATTAAAATTA
The DNA here is from genome assembly GCA_903067055.1 of Poeciliopsis paucimaculata. Lineage (NCBI taxonomy): Eukaryota > Metazoa > Chordata > Actinopteri > Cyprinodontiformes > Poeciliidae > Poeciliopsis > Poeciliopsis paucimaculata. Next base: position 60,618 of record CAEGAD010000645.1, read on the forward strand.
TATTTGACTGTAGCTGGTTTGCAAATGTGTGGGGTTTATAAAGTCCGACATTAAAAGCTGCACGCGACGGTTATAACGGTAGAAGGCTGGGCGGACGAGGGGGGAAAAAACCCAACTTATTTTCTGCTGTTACTTTTGTACTTTGCGCTTATTTATCGGCAGTTTTTGGCCACAATTGAATACTGCAATTCGTCATAAACACAACACGGGCGATATAAAAAGAGGTCAACGGCTTGCGTCGAAACGCAAAACCCATATAAAAGTGCCGAGACCCCCGGGGAGCTAGCGCACTCCGGTAATATGCTAATAACGTTATAGCTCACAGAAGTGAACAAAGAAGTGTTTTCCATCACACAGCGGACCTCAGTGAGACCGAAAGAAGGGAAGAAAATCCAACACCCCGCTTTTCTTTTCCCCGGCTACAGCCCTCCAACAACTTAATCGCTGCGCTCAGAACTTAGTTATTACGCCGAAAATCAATGTAACGACACAACCCCAGCTTCGCATGAATGAGCTTGTTTTGAATGCGTTCACGTTTACCTGGAGTCAGCAGTGTAGCATCCAGCAGCGAGTCGTGATACAACAATATATATAAGAGAGGAAAAACAAAGTTAGGGATAGAATCCTTCTCCCGTGGTCCCGGTCTGTGGGCTTGATGAAGCGCAAGGAAGACAATATAAAACGCTCCTCCGTTGTCTCGCCTCGTTGTTTGTTGTCGTTACGAAGCCGACCTCGCCTCTTTAACGCGGACCATAACTCTTGCGGCACTCTTGTTTCCTTTCACTTGGAGAAACTGCAATCATTTCTTTTCCCAAGTAGACATTTTCACAGCCTCCACATTGTCGGTTCCAATGGAATATCACTCCGCAGCGCACAACCTACCGGAGGACATGGGCGCTGAAACATCAGCGGTGTCGGGTTTCAAATAATAATAAGAAAACAAATCGGGCAGTTTTTGACAGTTTACGTTTGAGCGCAGCGTTTAACAGACGCGCCGTAAAATGCCAAGGCTCTAAAATCGCGAGCGAGACACAAAATGGTCCAGCCACAAATTTAGGGGATCTACGTCAACTCGCGGATGAGGACAACAGAGTACGCGACCACAAGATGGAACGATAATATCGGAAGGAAGGACCAATAGAATGCCACGAAATTTTGATTGACGTGCGGGACGTCCAATTATATTCCAGCGTCACTCTCAAGTGCGGCGTCAATTTGCCAAAGGGTTTTGTAGCGTTCTGGTGTTCTTGCAGCCTTTGCTACGAAGTAAAAAAAAAAAAATCATAACACTTAGACAAGACACGAGGGTTGGTGCTCTGGCATGTCACTGGATAACATAATTAAAAAGTTTTCTTTAACACCCGCTTGGTTGAATTTATTCTTAAAGTTCGTAATTCACAAGTTGACTTGTAATAGCTACACTGTTGTGTAGAAGTATTTACTCCCATTTTAATTTTTCCCCCCACATTTGATCACTTTGCAACCACACGCCTAATAGAATTTCATTGGTATTTTAACATGTCAAACCAACACGATGTGTGGCCGTGCATTTGTCTTCAGCACCCTTTATTCTGATCTCCCTAAACAAGTTGTAGCTGTGACGCGACATGTGAAAAAAGAAAAACAGCATAAAGGAGGCGAATGCGTTTGCCATTTCTGCTTTGTCTGTGCCCTGTTTGCAAGGCTTCATCATACCCCGTTGTATCTGTGATCTCATGTCAGCTCACATGAGGTCATCTGCAAATTTGTTTTTCTTCTTTTACAAATTAAAACATTGCAAAACTGCAATGTCCGGCAGGCCTTGTACTCAAATAAAAAATATATATATTTACATTGATTTACTTAAGAGCATAGAGCATATAAGTAGGCCTACTGTATGTGCTTGCAGTACCCATGTCATATCTTGTATATTCATGTCCTAGCATGTTTTCTGAAAGCCAAAACATAACTTTTGTAAAGGATCCAAAGAAATCATGCAAGAAAGGCTGGAAAATGCAGAAAGCATCGCCCACAGTAACCTACATAAACGGCCACACTGGTGTTGTTGTATATCAAGAGAGCTATTTTTGGCGTTATGAAAACAAGGGTGCAGGATGCAGACACATGTTCTAAAGAAAACCTCAACTGCTTTAAGGGGGAAAAAAAACCCTAAGTGACATCTGTGCCGGCCTTTACGAGAAAAGCCAGCCATCCACTTTGTGGTCTGCAAACATGCACACGAACATTTATGAGGCATGCATTGCACAAATGCAGCTCTGGCACACACACCTGTATGTGATTAACCGAGCAGGTCTTGTTATAATCTCACAACATGGTCAAGGTTTCGTTAAACTTCTAATATACACACTGTTTTTGTTGCTGATGTTTTTTTAGTTCTAAGAATAATAGATTTTCTGATTTGCCCTGCAAATATCAAAAATATTAACATAATTATTTTTGTAAAATACTGCACTTAGATTCATGGAGCAACTTCACCGAAAAAAGAAAGGATGCAAAAGTACTGCGCAGCTTGGGGGTTTTGCAACAGGGTGAAGAGCGTTCAGTCTACTTCAGCACATTAACCTCATTATGACAAAAAGGGTCTCATGTCACAAATTCACTGTGATGCTCCAACGGTACACCTGGGGAAAGGTGGCGCACACATTCACATGGAAGCGATCGTATCTCTGCATTCCACTGAACATCAAAGATCGTTTGCTTCGTTGCTTTTTTGAAAGTAGGACAACAAGACTGAGCCATTGTAACGTCAAGGTTCTATGTCAGAGTGCAAGATAGAAATGGAGTCTATATTTAGAGTGGAACTCCATTTTCCTAACCCCAAACCTATGCACCCTCCTCTCCACCCACTCTTTCCTGGGCTCTCTCCTCTTTTGAGCATCAGCTCTGTAAGGTTTTGTAAATGGGTTACCCCCATGCAAGCCACCCACGCATCAGGTACAGTATCAAAACCTGGGGCATCCTGTTATGACTTCTGGTTTCCTGTTTCCTGTAAAAAAAATACAGCCCCCCTCCTAGCTGTCGTTCTCAAACACAAACACACTTCACACCCCACAACCTGTCAAAAAGCAAACAGAGCAGAGCTGGGATCAGCTTTAAGCAATCTGCTGCAAACAGACTAAATTAGTTGGAGAGCTTCCATTTTCAGTTCTGGCTCAAGTATGTGCTGGATTGTAATTGTGTTGTTTGTCTTCTTTCTCACTCCAAAGAAGACTTAATCTTGTATTTGTTGCAAGCCTGAGACTGAAATGTTTAGCAGTCAACATTTGAGGAAAATACACAGTGTCTTGCAAAATTATTTACACCTCTGGAACTTTTGAACACTTTGTCACATTATTAACCCTCAATTCTTTTTATCGCGATTGCATGTCACAGATTAACCAAAAGCAGTGCATACTTGATTTTCAGTGTTTTTCCCATTAAAAATCTGTGAAGTTTGGTGTGTTCCTTCCTGATACCCCTAAATCAGGAGAGATTTAGGGGTATCTAAATCTTTCTGATGCAACCAAGTACTATCACAAGTCATCCATCCATCCATCCATTTTCTTTCCCCCTTCTCCCTAATGGGGTCGGGTGTTGCTGGTGCCGATCTCCAGCTGCGTTCCGGGCGAGAGGCGGGGTTCACCCTGGACAGGTCGCCAGTCTGTTGCAGGGCAACACAGAAACAAACAGGACAAACAACCATGCACACACTCACTCACACCTAGGGAGAATTTGGAAAGACCAATTAACCTAACAGTCATGTTTTTGGACTGTGGGAGGAAGCCGGAGAACCCGGAGAGAACCCACGCATGCACAGGGAGAACATGCAAACTCCGTGCAGAAAGACCCGGGCCGGGAATCGAACCCAGGACCTTCTTGCTGCAAGACAACAGTGCTTCACAAGTCATCTAAGTAGTAAATTGTTTGTAATTTATTCTCAGTATCACTTCGCATCTTCTGTGAAGGCCTCTGAGTGTTGCCTGAGAACATCAGAGAGCAAACGGCATCATGAAGACTTAGGACCAGGTAGGTCAGACATAAAGATATTTTGATCTTAAAAACAGTGTTGGGATCTAAAAGTAGACATTAAACACTTTACAGATCCCTCTTTGCTCTAAAATGAAATTAAAATGGAATGAGAATGGCACAACTACAAATAGAAAGAGACCTGAAGAGGCATGCAGAGAAATAGCTTGCATGAACAAGAGTATCTTGGTAACTCAGAGGTCGTTGCAGAGGACCACAGCTCTATATGTCGACAGCTATTACTTGTGCACTCCAGCAAAGCAAACAAAAAAAAACAAAAAAAGAAAACACCTGGAAGACAATGCTCTGCTTAGATGAGATCAAAACTGAATTTTTTTGACCAACATCCAGGACACTTGTGAGGCAAACTAACGCCACACTTAAACCCTGACCATGGCATCCGCGATGTGAAACACGGTGGCGGCAGAATTATGCTGCAAGGATGCCTTTCCCTCAGGATGAAGGGAAGATAGAGAGAGTTGATGGAAGAGTGGACAGAAACACTGAAAGAAAAGTTACTGAATGGTTTAGAGCAACCCACTTCCACAAAATAAGGTGGTTCTGTAAAGTATCAACTCTGGAGGGTGGTGAATAGAAATGCACACAATAGTTGTTAAATTTTTATTTGAAGAAAATGACTTTGTGTTGGTCACAGAAATCTCAATTTCACATTGAAGGTTATGGAACAATGTGACAAACACTTGACTAACACACTGTAAAGAAGTCACTGAATACTGCTGTGAAAGGAGCAGCTGCTTCACCCCACTGCATTTAATTTGTCCTTATTTCATGTCTTAGTATATACTGTGCCAAAGACGAGGACGTACATGTGTCAAGGGACCATTTCCACAGCAAAAACAGCAGTGTTTGCTTTTGTGTGAGCTATTGGTCCCTGTGTGCCAAAAAATTAAAAAAAAAACAAAAAAAAAAACAACACGCAAACACTGCACCATAAAACACAACATGCCACCGCTGCACATCCCCCTCCATGATACCTGAGCATCTCTCACAACAGGGGTCAGACACATCACTCCTAATGAGCAGAAATCTCACCGACTTCCTGCAGTGGCTGTAGCCCGCCATGCTGAATGCTTAGTGATAATGTGCATGGCTAATTGTCAAGAGTGCAAACTCACCCTTATGTGTTGAATTGTTTGCTGATGCCAGTGCAGAATTTTGGGAGGCTCGATTAATGGTTAGTTTTGTTTTTATCATCACACCTTTGCAATGATTTGATATGAATCATATTCTTTTATGGTCATGGCATTGTATTGGTCACTGGCATCATTTTGTGCCTTTATAGAAAAAGGAGGGAAGCACAATGCTGTTCTGTTCCTTTCCCTCATTCTCTGCTCCCCTCCCCCTTTCTTGCAGATTGGAATTCATTAGCAATCAAAGAGCCACTGACAAACGCCCAATCTTAATTACCCCCTCATTTGCATAGTTGCATATTAATGACTGCAGACTTTGCTGTTTTTCTGCTGCAGTTCTCCTCCTCCCATCATCACTGCTCACCCACACCCCATTACTTTTTTGTTGTTCTCAAGGATAATCGTTTTTTTTTTTTACTTTATTTGTTTTTATTTATTTGTTTTTTGGAGTTGACAGGCACACAAAGAAAGATATTTTCTAATCTCTCGAAAGATGAATTTTGTAAATGAACTACACGCTGAAATATGAATGGATGTGTCAGCACAGCCACCGCTTTTATTTTTGAGTGTTTTGAATGTGCAACATTTATTGGCTTAGCTAAACAAAATACTCGACCAAAACATATTTAAATATCACATTCTGGAATATGGGTCTGTTCAGTTTGAGTGCTCTACCTGGAGCTCCTCAGTGATGTACTTCAGGTGCTGCCCCCTTCTGGCCTAAGATGTGTACAACCGAAAAGCATGTGAAACCCTGACGCCCAAGGAACCAAATAAGTTACAGATGATTCCATTTAAAATTGTAATCTCTGTTTGCAAAAAGAAAAAAAAGAGAGAGACTAAGACTCTGACAAATCTGACACAAAACCAACGACATCGGGAAAAAATACACAAAGGAAAACAAAATAACAACAAAAGATCAAGACGTCCAAACACAGGAAGCATGTGACAAAGTCATGTCCTGTTGCTTAACATGCAGTGTGTGCGAAACAATGACCATTTGTTGCAGCTGAGTTTATTTACATAGCCATAATGCAAGTTCCTCACATGACAAGATTTTGGTGCTTTGCGAAAAAAATATATTCATGCCCCTTATTGTTGTATTATAGCATCCATCCATCCATTATCTTTTCACCCTTGTCCCTAATGGGGTTGGGAGGTGCTGGTGCCTATCTCCAGCTGCGTTCCGGGCGAGAGGCGGGGTACACCCTGGACAGGTCGCCAGTCTGTTGTATTATAGCAACAGACATCAATTTATCCTATTTAGATTTTATATAATAGAGCAACACAACGTACCATATATTTGTGAACTGGAATGAAAATGAGAAGAATGACTAGAATAGATTATATATATTTTTCAAAACTAAAATGCAGAAATTGCACCATGCATTTGTATTCAGCTCCTTTGCTCTGATACCAAGATAATATCCAAACCCTCAGAATTGACCCAGTTAGTAAGTACTTTCAGGATAGATTAAATTACACCTGTGTGTAATTTAATCTCAGTATAAACACTGCTGTTCTGTGAAGACCTCTGAGGTTTCCTAGAGAACATTAGTGAATACACAACATCACGAAGAAGCATAACAGACAGACGAGGGAGAGTTGGGAAGATATTTATAGCAAGGTTAGATTATAGAACAATATTCCAAGCTTTGAACATCTCAGAGTCACAGTTCATCATCTGGAAATGAAAAGAGTGTGGCACAGCTGTCAAGCAACCAGAACTTTTTAGTCTACATTGACTGGCCGGTTGGTTAAGGATAGCTGTCAACAGGGTGATGATGTCTGGATCTTACTCTGTTGTCTAGGAGCTCCACCTTTATGAAACAGTGGCACCAACCAAGCCATAATTGAAACAAAAGTATGAGCCAGGGCGTCTAATTTTTTGTTTCACCAATAAAGTAAACATTTCACAAATCAATAAATTGTGTTTCAAATAATATGTTGGTTTTAGCTGAACATTCAAGAATTTCTAAGTCTATATTTGGCATTTGTCACGTTTGCCTAAATTTACTGATAAACCTAATGCTAAAATTATAATAGAAAGTGAATGCTAACTTTAGCATTGCTGGCAGCAAACAATTATCCAGTTATCTTATACTCCCAATACTTTCAAATAAATCGCATCATATCTGTCACTCTTGACTTGTAAATGAAGGTGTATATGCATGGTTTATCCAAACAAACGTAGGCTCCAATCAATCAATCAACTTCATTTATAACATGAAATACAGTTAATTAACTTGAGGCAAATAAGATTTCCTGCCAAACAGAAAATTTTACAAATACACACGTAAAAAAAACAAAACAATAACCTTATCAAAACTGACCATGTACTCAATATATTAAGTTATTAAACACCATAAAAACAATAAAATAAAAGCACACTGACTTAAATACAGTGTCCTCATTGGAACAAAATCAGAAAAGAAACTAAACAAATTTTTTGAAAAAAAAAAAACAAAATCGGCTTTTACATTTTGGAAATCAAACTTTTGTTCAGAGGTTCTGAGGATGAGACACATCTTTTAAAATGAAAGTAGATAACCTCTGCCCTTGCTGTAAGAACAAGCCTCTTGCATCTAACTTGTCAGCTTATTGGATCATTTAATATTTTGTTCAGACGACTTATGTTGAACAGTTAGACAACAACAACAAGTGCTTGTGCTTACTAAGTCGAAGGTTTAAAAGTGGAATTAGTAAACAAAAACATTTGGTTTCATCTTAATGTGACTGAGTTTTTTGTTAACCACCTGAAAGGTTAATCCAGATAATCACATTCTTTAAGCAAAGCCTATTATGCCCAACATCTCTTTTTGAGATCTGAAAAAGAAATAATTCAAATATTACAGATATTGACCCACAGTTTTCCATTTTTGGAACACATTATGTTGATGCAGACATTTTATCAGGATGAAATTGTAGATAGCAATTTACATTTTTCACATGCAAAGCATTATTTGTTTCCTGCAAATTACTGCTGCATACATTTGGTATTTTGTGTGGATGAACATTGTATTCAAAGCAATATTGAAAATCTCTTTCACATGTATGAACAACTTACAATATGTCCTTATTCGATAAATGCTGATTTTCTCCTTCGGTGCACATTGACCATGCAAGATCAGAAACTCTACATCTGATCTGTGTCCTCACTGCAGACTGAACTAAATAAACTCAGCAGAATCCAAATTTGTTTCTGCATCAGGTGTGCTTGAACAATGAAATTTCATAGTTACTAAGTTTGTTTGGTGGAAAATGTTGTTCACAGCAACATCTGAAGCAGTTGCCTCCTGATGGAAGAGTTTATTACACAATCAATAAAGTAGGAAAAAAACAACAACTTTTGAAACACAAAAATGTGAACTTTAATTAAAAAATACTGCAGAGAGAAGACAGAGTGACTGATAAATACAACCAAATTCAATAGGTTAGAATATTCTTGAATATTTCAGCGACTCAATTAACAAAGTAAACACCTTACATAGAATAATTGCAAACAGGATGACATTTCCAAGATTTTATTTCTGTTAATAATGTAATTAGATAAGATTACATTAGATTCTCCCGACATTAGACTCACACAGATCCCAAGCTTGATAATCTTTTGTTACACTGAAAGTTCTTAACGCTCTACTGCTGCATTGTGTTTTCCTTGCACCAGGTGGCGCTCCTGCTCACCACATGAGTGTTTATAGTGCGTGTAGCTGCATCTGACTGATGTGAAGAAGTTTCCTTTTTACAATGCAGAAGAGCAAAGAAACAGAGACAGAGACAGGACCGCATATAAATTTATACAGTTAATACCAAAACTGTATCTATTTAATTTTTTTTGTCTTTTTAGTGTTATTTCTATTATTTAATTTGAATATTTCACACTGTTAGTTGTTTACAAATATCAATCAGCCACGTCAAAAAAATGCAATATCTTTTGATTTTTAAACATTGTCATTAAAGTTCATAATTATTGGGTAACTCTTAAAATCATTATTAATCTGATGATTAAATTTTTGGTGTTTCCTTAGATAATAACAACAACAACAACAACAACAACAACAACAATAACAATAACAACAATAATAATAATATAGAAATAAAAACAAAGTAATTTATAAATAAAATGTTTAAAGGAAATATAATATTTTCTGTAATAGGAAGCACAGATTGCATGTGAAAATATAAAATGCATTCTAGCATTCTTACCAAAAACCCTTAATCATCTTTAGCTATCAACATAGGTTGCAGTACGGGCAGAAAGTAGATGACTTCACTTAAAAGCGAGAAGCATGTTGGCTTAGGAGAGCTGCAGTGTGCCCTGGCTCAGGGGCAATTCTAGGATTTCACCTTTAGGGGTGCCTATCCCCCCAGCAGGGCTAAGATATCTTTTTTCTTTTTCAATTTTTTTTTTTAAAGCGTTTTTTCTTCTAAGGACATGGAATCAGGTAGAGGACGTTTTAAAAAGATGCGGGTTGATAGCAGCTCACCGCGGCTGCTTAGTGTCCGTCTCTAGGCAACCGACGTCGGTCCGTAGTGTTCAGGGGTCCTTTAGCTCCCGCCACGACAGTGTAGCTGACCTTAATATTTCCTGTGTTTTATTTTGGCCATTATTGTCAAATTTAGTGTTGATGTGTTTATTATGGGCGTGTCTATCGGACAGTTATGTATCGGTTCAATACGGGACGCACATTTAACGGCCAAATATGGGACGACTCCATATTTTACGGGATGGGTGGCAATCCTATTCAGGGGTGCTGAGATACTGCTTGACATTAACAAAGAGACAGGGAGAGCCTGACTAAAACTACCTGGATATCAGACAACATCTGGGTCTCATTATGTCTCTCTTCTTATTTCCAGGCCCAAATGAGCAACTTCATGTTTAGAAACAAGCTGATTAAAGGCACAACCCATGACTTAAAAAAATAATAAAATAAAATAAATAAATAAGCCTAAAATCACTTATAATAATCGGACTGGACAGAAACTCAAAAGAGTTCCTGGCTGTCCAGCAACAAAATGCGCATCTCTTTCCTCACTCCATTGTTTACATTTTTGTTGCTGCTGACAACTGTTGCATAGAAACGGCGGTTGCTCCCCAAGACAATAGAAGAAATAAAATTACGTTACAAAATAAAATAGTAACGAACAGTGATTTGGATAAATAACTTTAATCTGATTACTGGATTTGAAATAGTAACGAGTTGGATTACTCGTTACTTAAAGAAGAGGTCCGTTAAGACAAAGTGCAGAGGTAGCACAGATCGGGCCTATTTACGTCACAGCGCTGCGTGTCCTCTTGAGCTGAGTCGTCATTGGTTGTGATGTCACATAGCCTACTGCTTTGTTGTGTAACAAGGGGAATAAATAACTCTGGTTGGTAACATTCTGCC